>KQ473305.1:0-83059 GCA_001314345.1 Phytophthora multivora | reverse complement strand
GGGGGGGGGGGGGGGGGGGGGCTGCAGTGTCTGCGAAGCTACATTCAAGCCTGCTCTTTGTGTTCTTCTCGTACGTAACTCTGACCGAAGTCCGCTGAAATACTATCGCCTGAGCTTCCGGGGCCCTTGGCAGACCCCACATGAACCTCACATCACTCTCTGAACCGATTATAAAACTTGGAAAGGTATCGAGGTTTTGTATGTTGAGCATTCCCATATGAACCCATTCCCGGCTTTTGTCATGCAATTGCCGACAACAAATTCAACATCATCCCCGAAGAAGCGTTTGCCACTGCTGTCTCGACGGATTACTACGACTTAGCGCTCTTCTCACAACGCCATTAATGACTTACCTAGCAATTTCAACTTCTGTATATATAACTTGCCGCTACCTGGACGGATAAATGAGAAAGTTTGGATATCCCTATCGCTTCGTGTGACTCTAGGGCCAACATCCAAGTTCCTACAATTCGTCACTGCGACCAGAATGGCCTACTTGGTGAAGAATGCTTTCCAACAAAAATCATCGAGCCATTCCGAGTCTTATGAAGTCTTCAGATTAAGAATTATACCCGAGTCCAGCGAACTTAAATGTGAAATCGACGCCGAAATGAACGACACGGAAGCACAGCGTGATCACCATCCAGATCATTAGTTTCCCCTGAATCATTGACTTCTGCTCCTCGAGAACGAAAGTGAGGTGGTACAATGCTTGCATCCCGCAGGTCCTCTTCACCACCGCCATCAACATCCAAAATGACACGATTTGGAGTAACCCGAATATGAAGACGGAGGAGACGGTAGAACCGACGTTCTCGCTTGTGACACCGCTCATTTCAGTGTGGTACGGTGCGCTTGGCAGATGTACCATCACTAGCATATACGCTGTGTAAAAGAACGGGATGATAGCTTCTAAGTACGCAGTTACCACTAGACACTCCATCGTGAAGAGCACCTCAAGTGACTCATGGAGAATCGTCGCGTGTTCTTCAAGTGGGCTCAATTTTGAGCTTCGCTTCCTTGCTAACGAACGATCCTCGATTCCTGCCGTAACTGTCAAACTGATTAAATCTTTGGTATCCGGTTGGGGGTGGATAAAGTTTCGTCGGGTGCAAATGACGCAGCATTTGCGTGATTTCGGCGTTGAAGGCGCATTTAGAGAAGGTGCAACGCTGGAAGTTTTACGAAATGGCACGACTGCAGCAGAATTCACGGGTTGCTTAAAACTTGACAACTTATCCAGTAGAACGGAATTCACCGTCGATAAAGAGTGCGGGAAGCACGACCGAACTTGAACATTTGTGCGAACCTGCCGATCAAACTTTTCAGGGTCTCGACATAAAGCGGAGATATTAATCAGCAAATTAATTTCGGCAGTAGATGACGCTGTTGAAGTACTGGCAGTCCGGTGAAGCCTGGGTACGATGTGACTTGTCTTGTGGTATAGTCCGTAAAGCATTATCAGTGTCTGCGAAAGATCTGTGATGGTGATTGCCAAAATGGTGACGATAGACGACGCACTCTGCATACAAGTCGCCACATAAATCGCGTTGAAGAAATCCACAGTGAAGATCACAGACTCCGGCGTGATGTCTTCCAGGTGTGCAGTACACCTCAGTACCACATTTTTTATCAGCACCTTCATAATCGGCAGTAGTAAAATCACTAGAAGTTGATAGCGTGAACCCTCCGCGAATCGAAATAGTAGCTCGTACAAGGGATAAATGAACATCATCAAAACTTGGGCATACATGAAGTTCGCATACTTGATGAGCTGGTCGCGGCGCTCAAGTAGCAGCTGGATAACGTCACCGCCCATAATTATTCGAAACAAGACAATGTGAAGAAAGTTGAAGATCGGAGTCATCATCAGGATAGAAAATGGAAGAGGGAATATCACGTAAGCTCCAATTAGTAGTGTACAAAGCGTAAAAATCGTCGAGTGAGCTCCAGAAAGTGCGAGTAATCGACGCGTAGGGATCGTAAGGCCGTCAATGAAATATACCGCTTGACCTGTGGAGAAATGGGTAATTACAAACGTCAATATGACGACTCGAATCCAGAACCCGTAGTTCGCTCGCCATCCTTCTCTTGGATCTTGTAGCGGGACAGATTCTTGCGCGAAAGCCAGGATAATCATTGGCAGAGGAATTCCAATACAGACCAACACCGAACGAAATAATGATGCACGTTGTATATAGGTCTCCAAAGCCAACACTCGATGAACAGAGTACTTGCCGCCGTAATAGGTCACTTGCAGACTCTTCCATCTATGCAGAAGTTCCAGTGCTCTCGTAGAAAGTTTGTTAGCCATCTCTTGGGCAGGGGACAATGGCGATTTTGGCCGCTGCTTAACATCCAGGCAGTCGTTCTATTTGCAGTCCACATGAATGACAACTCCAGACTAACTTTAGTTAGCGCATGGAAGACATTTATTGTGATTTTTCAAATTTTGTCCTAAAGCTTAGAAAACTAAAGTAACACCGATATGTACGCGTTGATCAAAGGAATGCCAACTTGAATATGTTAATGCCCAGTTGAAAAATTATATCCGAAACCAGCGAATTTGAAGGTGAAATCGACCCCTGCACAAACTAATTAGTCATTTCAACTGCAGAAATCGCTCAAGAACTCCGACAACGTACCGAAATGCATTACACGGAAGCACAGCGTGATCATCATCCACACAATGAGTTTGGTCTGAACGAGCAATGTCTGTGACTCGAGCACGAAGGCGAGCTGGTAGAGCGCTTGCAGCCCGCAGTTTTTCTTGATCATCGCCATCAGCAACGCGAACGTTGCGACTTGGAGGAGGCCGAAGGCAAAAACAGGGAGAATTCGACCACCAACATTCTCCACGGTGATGCCAATCATCTCCGTGTGGAACTTGGAGCTTGGGAGGTGCGCCATCACCAGTATATAAACAGTGTAGAACAGAGGGATGACTGCCTCCAAGTACGTGGTTAGAACAAGGCACTCTACGGTGAAAAGAGCCTCGAGTGAGTCCCGCAAAAAAGTCGGATGCTCTGTGGTCTTTCGTCGGGTAGATTTTCGGCTGATTTTAGCTTCACCAGGAGCGGATTCAGCCGGGAGTACCCCTGACCACCAGCGAGACTCGATTGTTCGGTAGTTTTCACGTTGTGGGGTAGTGGAGGATGAATATGGAGCAATCGCCGCTGGACTCGTCGGTTTTCGATGCAACACATCGACATCTTTCATCAAAGGATCCAATTTATCCAAGATATTTACGTCCGAAGCAGATAAATCATAGGAGAAGCACGAGCGGATTTTTAGACCTGTTTGGACTTGTTTCTTGAACTTATCGGGATTCCGGCACAAGCCACAAAGGATGTGGAGTAATTTCCCTTCTGCATCGGCACTTGGCGTATTCTGAACAGTATTGGCGAGTATCAATGACATGGCCGCAGTTCGACGGTGCAGGCCGTACAACATGATAAATGTCTGCGAAAGATCCGTAATTGTGATAATCACGACGGATAAAATAGAAGACGCGGTCTGCATACATGTGGCCACGTAGATCGCGTTGAAGAAGTCGACCGTAAAGATCACTGCCTCTGGCACCATATCTTCTGCATGCATAGTGCAGCGCCGCATAATACTTTTGATGATCACTTTTATCACTGGCAACAATAAAATCACGAAAAACTGGTAATGTGATCCTTGAGCAGTTCGGAACAAGACTTCATAGGCTGGATACACGAACATCATCAAGATCTGAGCGTGTAAGTTGTCCATGTACCTCTTGAATTGTTCCGGCTGAGCTTTTGTACGGCGAATGACGTCCGCTCCCATTACCAGCCGAAAGGAAACAATGTAGATAATATTGTAGACTGGCGTCATCGTTAAAACCGAAAAAGGAATGGGGAAAATGACGTAGGCAGCTATCAGCATCGTACAAACACTGAGGAGAACTGAAACACACGCAGACATGATCACAAGTTGACGCACCGAGAATTGAATTCCGTCAATGAAATGGCCTATGGGGCTTGTAGTCGAGTACGTGATCACAAAAGTCAGCAGCGCAGAGCGTATCCATTGTCCATAATTCGCACTCCATCCATCTCTGGGGTCTCGTAGCGGCATCGACTCTTGAATGAAGATGAGAAGTGCCATAGGTAAGGGAGTTCCACTGCAAACGAGAAGGACACGCCACAACGGAGTGTTCTTTGCGTACGTTTCCAGAGCGAGAAGTCGTTGAATCGAGTATTTTCCGCCATAGTAGCTAACTTGCGAACGCTTCCAGACCCTTAGCAGCTTGGAACTCGGCATTGCTGCTTAGCTGCAAAGTTAAAATAGTAGAAAAATGTGCCTTTAAGAATACATGTTACCACATTCGGCGTCGTTATTTTTGTTTGTTTTTATCATTTTCACCCTGTCAAAACATCTTGACCTACCTCTCTCTAATCTACCGGTAGTGGTGACAGCTCCAACAATCGGCTCCACAGTAAAATTAACGCGGACAATGTAAAAAATATAGCACATCATGTGCCAAGTCAATGTCGCTCTTTATTGAAGATATCAAGGGGCATACCTGTCGAACAGCTTGGCTGTAACCTTGAAACTTCGAGAACTCACAAAATAAGCTCCATCACGACCGGGGAACGCTCTTCAGAAGTGATGCCGCCCTTATAAAAGTGTCCATCCGCCCATTTGCTGAATTGAGAGCATCGTTTTCTCTACTGAATTTTTTCTGGGCGTCATGAAATACTTTCCGGGCGTCATGCACTTCTTGCTCGGCCTTGTCGACACGTTCTCTCAGCGGTTACATGCGTTTGGCTTCGTTTTGGATCACCAGGTTAAGCTGTGTTTCAGCGGTGCATTCTAGATCTTGCTTATCGTTGGGACCTTGTTCCGCCATAGTGATGGCTGCCGGGTCAATTTCAGAGTAAAAGCCATCGAACTAAGAACAACGAGATTCGGTCTCCATCCATCAAACGTGCTTGGTCGGGTCTTCTGGAATTTACCAGGCAACAGTGAGAGAATTCTAGGAATATAGCTCAAGAAAGGCCAATGAAACATCGCTGCAAGCGTAGCACTGCTCAACTACTACTAGTAAGTACGTGATGAACGGCGAAAACAGCAGAGAGAGAGCGTCGCCAAGATTCAGCAACAACTCACTATCTCGTTCTCTTGTGACTGCATTCTGTACAACGATATCAAGTACTACCATGTACCGGTAGCACTCGTATTTTTACGTAGTCAACACGCGATTCTTCCCCACCGTTTCAATGTAAGACGTCGAGGCCTATTTGTGATAGTTTCCTTACTAACGAAACACGGGAAAACTTCTTTGAAAGCGTTTGATTGATACATGGAAATCGACAGGCTTCCCACAGAAGAAACCAAACACTTGCAACGCATGTCACGAAGTACCAGCACTGATCTCCAGAAAAGATCCGATATAAAGCCGCAAGAACTCACTGACCTCCAGGAAAGACTGAAGATGGGGCTGCAAGTTGTGTATGCAGTAGAGAAGCGGATAACAACTTTTGAGAGGGCGGCATCGATTCTGAGGAGCGTTCCCACGTCGTGATAGAACCGGGTTTTGAGTTCTAGTCGAAGCTTTTAAGATCGGTTGATTGGGTCCACAGAGGTGAAAGCCAATCGTCGGACAGGAAGTCACTTGTTATCTTGGATAAAGAACGAAATTGGACTACTGCTTTGAACAAGCTGAAGTCACTGCGTATGTTATTTCATCGTCACGTGAACCATCTCGGGTGGGATTTAGCGGGTTGTCATCAAGCTGATCGTACGGAGAGCTGGACTTTGAACGTATAGATTAGAAAGAGTGCCGGAGTCATCCGAGACGCAGCGATAGATCGCTGCGTTCTGTTGTGGCACCGTAGATTGGGCGACGTTCCACAGCCCCCACTCGCCACCGCGTTGAAGAAGTCAACAGTGAAGATCACAGTGACCTGCGTTTAGAATATCTTACCAATACCTGTATTTTACGTGGAGCACATAAATACCTCATCTCCGTGACGTGGCCAGTGTTCTGTTGAAAGATGCCGAAAATGACCAAAGTTTGCGCGGCGCTAGCGCTGGCCACGACTCTTCTCGCTGCTTCTACTATGGCTGAGAAGAAAGCTGACGACGAGTTGGTTCTGGGGCTATTCACTCCCAAGTGCTTCGAGGCTTTTGTGACTCACCACGACTTCGCAAACGTGGAATGTATCAAGGCGGTGGTCAGCAAGGCCTTGAGCTACGCGATCATCACGGGCAGCCTCATCCTCAAGTTGCCTCAGATTCTCAAGATCCTTGGGGCTAAGGACGTCACGGGTCTTACCCCTAGTGCCTTCTACATGGAGGTGGTGCTCTATCTGTCCAGTACCATTTACAACCTGCTCCGTGGCTACCCGTTGAGTACATGGGCCGAGAACCTGGTCATTCTGGCGCAGAATATCATACTGGTGCTGCTACTCTGGGCTTTTTACACGCCAAAGATCCCGGTGTCCACTAGATTCGGCCTCGTTATCGTGTTCGCTGCTATGGGCGCGGGTATGCTCTCCATCCCGGAAGAGTATCAGTGGCTTCTGGCATCTGCTGGCATTCCAGTGAGCATTGTCGCTCGTATCCCGCAGGTAATGAAGCTGTTGTGGTTAATTGTTGTTGATCCAGGAGAACTGACGAGTTTTTTTGTGTTGTAGATCTTGTCCAACTTCAAACAGGGCCACACGGGCCAATTGGCGCTCATCACGCTGGTGCTCAACCTCGGAGGCTCAATTGCTCGCTTGTTCACGACTATCCAGGAGACTGGCGACCCAGTGCAGGTGGCGGGCTTCGGTGTGGCTATCCTACTCAATGGCACGCTGGTGCTGCAGGTGCTGCTGTTCTGGGGGGCTACCAACAAGGCTTTGGCTCAAGCTTCGAAGAAAAAAGCCCAGTAAGGATACTTCACAAGGTGAGACGTGGTCGCTTCATGCCGCCGCTCTAGCTGTCGGCGTGTTATTCTGTAACAAGCCGTGTTGCTGGTTATCCTTCTCTTCGTAGTCGTCGTCCTGTGCGCTTTCGTTGTCTTCGTCGTTCTCTTCCTCCTCCGCTTCCTGCTTCATCCTGTTGAGCTTCAACTGTTGCGAACTGATTCTCTTCTTTGGCTTGGGCTGGTTGAAAATCGACGGGTAATCCAACGTATTGACAAACGTGATCGTCTTGGGCGCCCCTAATTTGCTATAGTATCTCACCATGCTGCCTGTGAACGGCGCTTTGGGTGCAGCAGCCTCAGCTTTCTTCTCCTCTTCCAGTTGCTCCAACCTCTGCAGCGACTGCATATTCTCCACCTCAGTCCTCACAGCTTCAGCTAAGAGTTGGGCCTGCGTCAACCGATTGCCGGTCTTCTCCACCGTCGGTTTCTTGTGCTTGGCCGCCAGTTTTGCCGCTTCATGTGACGCTCTTCGTCTCATCTCGGACGACTCGGACGACTTCCTGGCTGTTGAGGATCTCACAGTTGGAGCTACATACGCAAACACTGGGGTAGTAGGCGCAAGAGCAGATACTGGGGCCTTTTGCACGGCAGCTACGGCATTGCGTTTAGCTGGTCGAGACTGGATGGGCTCTTTGTATCTCCCCGAATTCGTCGCCCCGCGTTTGCGTTTCGTGGGTTTTTCATCCTCGTCAGCGTCATGAATGTCTTCATCAGGAGCTTCTTCGGCGTCGAAGTCCGAGTCCACAACATCCTCCTCCTCTGTAGACGAACACAACGCCTTGAATTCGCTGTAAATCACGGTTTATGAAGGGATAGAGTCATATTTACCTGCTTCTGTCGAGTAATCTTCGTCTTCGCCGTCTTCTTGCCACGCCGCTTGACCCCAGAACGAAGCGTCGGCTTCAGCTTCCTCGCCAATGAGCTTGCGGATACGAGTACCACGAGAACTACGTGCTGGTAGCACCCTGTGCGGCTCTCCGTCACCCTCAAGGCTTGGGCTGCGGCGGCGAGAGCGTGGCATCACTTTGTGGAAGAACAAAAATATTGTGGGTTTAAAAGACAATATATTGTATCATCTGGCGGATTTAAACAGAAAGTCACCAAAATGGGTTTTTCAGATTGGGTCTTAAAATTAATGACGGCTATGAGTGAGTGAGTTATGCCTATTGTATCAACGTGTCAACCAGAGGGAGTGTCTTTCCAAAAGCACTCGCGCAAGACCGACCACCAAATAACGTCCTGCATTGCCGATTCGCCGTGCGATTCACTTCTGAACTGTGGTCCGCCCCCATGCGTTTTCTAACGTAGAAATCCTCTCCCTAATTGGCACCACCTTTTCTTTCTGCATTTTCGGTGCTGCCATTTGGGCCAAGTGGACATTCCATTGACGCCATTTCCTCTCCAACGTCATTCGCCCTCGTCTGGACTGAAAAAGAATCAGGCGACAAGACTTTCGTTCGTAGTTCGGCCCCTGGATAGCATCTGTAGAGGCGCTGGCACGAGTTTTCCCGCATTGCGCCGGCCACTTCTCGCTCGCAATCAGCACCAACTTCGGTGTGCCAACCGGAACGTGGCAAAAAGGCAACAATTCAGCGTCGCTAGCCAGCACACATCAAGGCCAAAGTACGTCCGGCTTGTTTCTCCTCATAAATGAGCCCCAACATCATCTTTGCGCGTAAATGTACCACTTTCAGCGGGTCACAGCAACCCTCTCTGTACCGATAGCAATATAATAATCAGACATTTATAAGCATAAACACTTCTACATACTGTACTCTACTATACAAAGTATTATCAGGATAGACAGTATAGCTCTTCAATGAGCAAGTTCATCAACCATTATCCCTCCGAGTTGACGACCAACGCGATGGTGGCATCCTTCGGCACGTCAGCTTCAGGGCCAAGAGCGGTCTCCATTCACTCACTCCGAAAAAAAACTCTTCCTTCTCTTAGGGAGGGACTCTCGTTCTCTTCTCCACTGGTAAAGTGTTTTCCTGTTGCCAGTACAGTGTCGGACTGATTCCCGAGCTTTCCCATTGCCCAGCTGCCCACCGACCGAGCGGCTCGCAGCGACTCGGGTGCAGCTCTGGGTGCAGCAAACGTTAGTGCCCCAGTCAAAGTTGGAAGAAAAAGGCAGCGACGTCACCTGCCAAGGGACTAAGAAGCTTCACGAAAGCTTTCCACGGCTGGGAAGCAATTGGGATTTTTGACTCAATTCCGCAATGGATCGATGCCGCAGGACGCGTAGAAGGCGAGATGCAGCGCTACAACCGTCCACCATGAAGGCGGGCGTAGCGGCAGCGCTGGTGTTGCTGATTCAGGGGGCCACAGCGCAGACATGTGGACTCACAGCCTCAACGTTGTCGACAACTTGCAACGATGCGTGTTCGCAGTATGAGCCGTGTTTGGCCTACAGCGCGTCGTCATGTCCTTCCGGAGCTTCGTGTATCACAGGGGACGACTGTGCCATTCAGTGTTTTTCCAAGGCGTTGGACGATCCGCGTGCATTTACGTTCTTAGTGGAGTTCGGCTCCTACGAGAGCAGTCAGCAGAGCAGTGGGTCTTCTTTTGAGGAACAGGTCCAGGCTATTCCGGACGAGACGAGTGCGTACGCAGCAGCAAGCAACGATGTCGTCTCCAACGTCAGCACGATCGAACTCCAGTCGACCGTGACTTCATTGTAAGTTCTTTTATGTTTCTTTTTCTTGACGATTATCGTTGGCTGACAAAAATTTGGACAGTTCGTTAGTGGGAGGAACAGCTACAAACTCCTCAGTAAAGAGCAAAGTGGCCAAAGTGACGTTCGGCTCTGATGTTATTTCCACACAGACGAACGTCTCGAATGTGGCGCTGAACAATTTGGATCTGTCGACTCCTGCAACGTTGCAACAGCTTCCTGTTATTTTACCGACGTCTTTGCGGCAGTTGAGCCTTGCCAACACTTTGATCTCCACGTTTCCGACTTTGGTGGCCAATTTCACCAATCTTCAGAGCCTGTAAGTCTATCCGCGATCTTTTCTGGCTCCCAATGTATCATCTACTAATTCTCTGCTAACGGAACAGTGACTTGGACAAGAACTTTATCACCGAAATCGCCGCTACAGCCGCTCTCAACTCGCTTGTCCACCTGTACGTCCCGATATCCGTATCTGTATGTTAAAATCTAGACTTACTGAATTGTCTCTACCTACAGGAGCTTCAAGGATAACGAGATTCACAGCTTTCGCGCCGTGTTCCCGAACTTAATCACGCTGGACCTGACTGGCAACAACTTCACAGATCTCCCGGTCAGTATCTACATCCACGACAGCCTCAAGGAGCTTCGGATGAAAGGCAACCCGCTCACTTCCCCTTGGTTCACCAAGGACGAAGCTCAATTTCTCACCAGTCTTTCGACTTTCGATCTGGAAAATTCGGATTTTACGAAATCGATCGACAACTGCGGTACAGTCAACCAGCTCAAAGTGCATTCACTGACCGTTTGCATCTCCGATAACTCGAACGACGACAACGACGACAGCAGTGAAGACCCCAACACCAGTTCCTCTTCGAATACTTCGATCTTCGTCATTGTGGGGGCTGTCGTTGGCAGCCTGTTAGTACTTGGTGCAGTGATTTTCGCTGGTGTTTGGATCTACCGTAGACGTGTACGGAGACATCAAACCCGCCACTCCAAGAGCGTCCGTGAATCGTACTTTGGCGGTTTGTCCCCTCCATTAGCTCGGTCTGCTGTTAAGAGCTACCGCGGTGGTCGACGGACTCCAGTCAGTGGAGGTCCGAGGTTTTGCAGCGATTACGAGGACGACGACAGCAATTATTCCCCACGTATTTCGACTCGGAGTACCCACAGTAACCAGAGCTCAACCGCGTATTCTCTATGGAACGACGAGGAATTACTGTCGCTGCAGGTGAAGTACGAGGAGATTGAGGATATCGGAACAATCGGCAGTGGGGCGTTCGGGATCATTTGGCTGGTAAAATACCGCGGATCCCAGTTACTAGCATCAAAGCGCCTTCGATCTGACCAGGTGACAAAGCAACGCACCCAGGCGTTCATTGAGGAGATCAAGATGGTCGCTCCTTTCGACCACCCGAACATTGTACGGCTCGTTGGGTGCGCCTGGACCATTGAGACCGACTTACAGGCGCTTTTCGAGTACATGGAGTGCGGGGATTTACGTGACTACCTGGTAGACCCGAGCTCTCCTCGTCACTGGAGTCAGGAACTGTTGCAATTGGCTGCGGATGTGATCGAAGCTCTCGTGTATGTGCATTCATTCACCCCTCCACTAGTCCACCGAGACCTCAAGTCCCGTAACGTGCTTTTATCTGCCGATATGAAGGCGAAAGTCACGGATTTCGGAGCTTCCAGATACAAATCAGTGGACGAGACGATGACTGCTGCAGTGGGAACTGGGCGCTGGTTAGCACCTGAGGTCATTTCGGGCAGTAGCACGTACGATCAGTCCGTGGACGTCTTTTCCTTTGGCGTGGTGTTATCGGAAATGGACACACACTCGATCCCGTACGACGACGTGCGTGGAGCGAATGGCAACCGGTTAAATGACATCGCCATTCTTCAGCTCGTGGCTACGGGTCAATTGCGTCCAAAATTCGGCGCTGGCTGTCCACCTGAGCTGCGTATGTTGGCTGAGCGCTGCCTCGATCAGGACCCTGCAAAGCGCCCACCGGCCCATGTCGTAGCGTACGAGCTTCGTGTCATTCAGCGTTCGCACTACACTTTGCTCTAGAGATTTAACCCTTAAGGGATAACCATTAACCTAAGTAACAATATCACATGAACCCTTCACAATACTATTGCAATAGCCTAATAAAACGCTCCTGACTTGTGCATCGTGCGCAATGCGAAAGCCACTTCAACTGCTGTGGGGCGACTTTGAGGGTCGAAGGCCATGCATCGCTTTGCCAGATCGTGAAGCTCTGGAGGACATTGGGGCCCGAACGTTGGGAGCAATTTACCCGAAGCAACAAGTTGCAAGATGGCTACATCCGCCAGAGGGTTTCCTCCCGTACCACGAGCGTCTTCATACGGCAGCATGTGCGTGTCCAATTCGGACAAAACCACTCCCAACGCGTAGATATCGCTGGTCTGGTCGTAGTCTTTGCTGCCAGCGATGACCTCAGGAGCGAGCCAACGACCAGTTCCAACGCCACTTGTCATCGTATTGTCGGCGGAGCGTACACGAGCGACGCCGAAGTCGCTCAAGTGGCCTCGAACGTCTTCAGACAGCAAAATGTTCCTCGACTTCAGGTCTCGGTGGACAATTGGAGGCGTGAACGAGTGCACGTACACTAGCGCTTCAGTGACGTCGGCAGCTAATTGTAATTTCTCGGCAGTCCATTGTTTCGGGCCGGACTTGGATTTCTCCAGATAAGTTCGAAGATCTCCCTTGGCCATGTACTCGAACATGGCTTGGAGGTCACTTTCGATGGTCCAAGCGACACCAAGCAGCCGAACTACACGCGGGTGGTCCAAAGTGGCGCACAGCTTGATCTCTGCGATGAAGCTCTGCGTGTTTTCGTACGTGGCTTCGCCCTTTTTCAGTCTCTTACATGCCACAAGCGTGTTTTTCCGGTATTTTGCCAAGTACACGACCCCAAAAGCCCCAGTGCCAAGCTTACGCACATCTTCAATGTCATCGGGATTAACTTGCAGTGATAGCAGCTCCTGGTCGTTCCAAAGCGACACACCGTTGCGTGCAGACGGATCGGACGGGGCAGTGAACCCTGTAGCGGTTCCAAAGCCTTTCCCGCTGCGTTTCCGTCGTCGATAGCAACAGAACGCGAGAACTGCGATGAGAGCTACTGCAATAGCTCCAACAATGCCGCCGACGATTGCTCCGGTATTGCTACTGGAGCTTGAGGACGAGCTTCCGTCACTCCCTGTACTGGTACAGACCGCCACGCCGCTGATTTTTGCCTGAGCGGATTCCGAACACGACGATACGTCGCCGAAAGTATCGATAGTAAAAGTATCCAGACTCTGCAGGAACTTGACTTGGTCCGCCGTCAGAGAAACACCCGCGAACGAGTTGTCGCTGAGGTTCAATGCCTTCAGCTTGGGCATGTCGAAGATGTTGGATGGAATCTCGGTCAACGTGTTTCCTGACAAGTCTCTGCGTTCCAAAACAACAAATTAGTAAGCAAAATAAAGTATCTTTCGCAAGTAACTAGCCGTACAATTTGGTCATGTTCGGAAAGTCGCCACTGCAAGCTGTTAACGCATTCGTAGAGAGATTTAACGACTCCATCGTGTCGTGCGAGAACTTGACCGGGTAGTCCTTGAAGTAATTTTGGGAGAAATCCCTATGAACAAAATAATTAGCCAAAATTCCAACCATCAGCAGTACAAAAACCCGCTTACACGTGCACCACCGATGTCATGAACTCCAAATCTGCTGGATACGTGCTCAAGAGGCAATTGGACATGCGGAAGCTCTCAATATTCGTCGTCGGGAACGTCGACTGGGGCGGATCCACATCGAATCCAAGATTCACCATTGTACTGCAGCCACAACTTGTCAGGCGTTCTAAAATGGCCACTACAGCGCTCTACTAACCCAACGTACATGTTCTTCAACTGTTCATTGCCTGACAAGAACTCGGCGCTGAGTTTCACTTGGGAGACTTTACCCCTCACTCCCCATTCACTCGTTCCCCCTACAAACATCCTATCAACACACGTCACAGATTTGTCAGTCGTCCAAGAATTCAAGGAGAAAGTATCAAATCTTACGCCGATGTCGTTTTCGTTAGGAACGTCAACGGTTCCAAGTCTTCGAACACCAAGTTGGATTCACTCGGATGCGACTGCGTTTGGTCCTCTTCGCTGGCCAATTGCGAGTCCACCGTACTGGCCTGGGAGCTCGTCCAACTGGCCTCCCATTTGCTCTCTTCGTTCCCGTACGGAATAAAAAAGACGTAGTCTGTAAAGTCGACGGCCCCATTGGCAGCAAAGTCGTTCGGTCCATTGGTGAAGCACTCGAAGGCGCAAGAATCCGCAGCGGATCCGCTGGAGCTGAGACTGGCGTCACTGACGCACGTTCCGAAGGTCGTGGCGTTGCATGACGCGTCCGAAGCGAAGGCGATGCAGGGTCGCCCTTCGTAGCATTGCGAGCTGCAGTCCGACGTGAGTGCCGTCGTGTCTCGCGTGCAAGCAGCATCCGCAGATGCTACGAGCAAGAGCGAGAAGAGGAGGGAGAACTTCTCCATCGTCTCGTACAAATTCCGATTGTGGTGATTCTCGGGTGAAGTGTCTTCTGCTGAACCCAGCACACTGACTGGTCGGGGAACGTTGAAGGTTCGAAAGTCATTCCGACTGATTCGTCGAGGATTTTTTAACAGCGACGTTAGTCAAGTTCATGATAAGAAATTACTTACGGTAGATACAAACTACGTTTGCAATCTGGGTTCGTTGGACTATTGGACGCAACTCAGACAAGTTCCTATGGCAAACGTACCGGTATGTACATGCAACGAAGTAGAGGCGTTCGCCCGCCCTACAGCAAGCACTCGAACCATTTTACGGGCTTTCGCGCTGTTGAGAGCAAGCCGTCGCCATTGCGGAAGGAAGTGTCGACGTGGTTGAGACCTGTCGAGTAGAAGGTGTCGACGTAGTTCTTGCCGAACTTGGACAGTGGCAATCCCCCCGCACAGCTGTGGAACTCGACCATCCCGTCGTTTTCTTTCGACTTGTGTGGGATCAGCGTCCCTGCCATAACGTAGACAGGTTGCCACCTTGAAAGCAGCCCTCCGTAGTTGCTACTGCACATGACGGCACCGACGTTCTTCTGGAATGCGACTTGGGCTGCTTTATACGCAGTTCTGAGTGCAGGGCTTGTACGTGGGTCGGTCTCGTACCTCAAAGACTTGACCGCGGTGTTGGCAGGGCATCGACCGATGAGCAGCGCCACAGCCTGGAGGAACCCTGCATTTCCGCTGCAAGTGTCTTGGAGGTAGTCGGAGGCGACACTCCCAGTCATTGGAGCACTCAGGGCTACCCACGTTGTGCTTGAAGCGAATTTGCACCTGGAGTTGGCCAAGGCACCACCAACCATGAGGCCGCCCATCGAATGCGTGATGATGATGGTGTCGGCGATCGTCTTGGACGAGATATTGCTCGTGTTGCTTACCGACAAGGAGAAGTCGCATACTTTTTGCTGTAGAGAAGCTTCTGTCCACGCGTGATTGACGGTGTCTAGTCTCGCGTAGTGGACCGAGGAGCAGCACGGGGCATTCTCTCCGACGTTGCCCCAGTAATTGTCGAATGATTGTTGTGGACTTTTCATCTCCACGGTTTGGCCCATGCCATGGAAGAAGAGACACGGGCGGGGCCTCGACTTACAGGAACAGGAAGAAGCCCACAACTTCACGTTTGCTTTAGCTAGGAGCTTTCGAGAGGGGGAGATTGCACTGGGACGAGCAATCGATTGCCCCGTCAGCAAAGCGAGAGTCGCTGGCGTGACGGTGGCTGGCTCCACGACTATCTCGCACGAAAGCGCTTCCTCCTCGGTCAGTAACGGAGCGGTAATGACGACTGGATTGTCCAAATACTCTACTGTGACGTCGAGATCACTGCCGTAAACGGTGAAACCCTCCGATCCATGTGAACAGGCCACAAAGGTCATTCCACCGAGTGAACTTTTGAGCAGTTGATCTCTCGGACAGGATACAACCTCGTCTTCGGAAGTTGCGCTGGAGATCGGGATGGCACTGTTGAGCGCTGCTATGATCGAATTGAGAGGAGGTAGAGAGCTGGCGGGAAGACATCGAGCAGTCTCGGGGACACTGGCGTTGTCGACTGCCGACTTGACATAGTACACGACACCGTCCACTAGCAGCAAGGAGCGGGATGTGGATTCGTCCACGAACTTAGCGTAGCCATCATAGAGGACGGTGATGTTGTCTGGAGATATGACGGGATTAGCGAAGATGTCGAACTCGGAGTGTCCGAAGATCTCCATGGAGCTGCGCTTGAGGGTGAAGTGAAGTCGTAGCGATGGTGCATCAGCCAGAGATGCTTGTTGGGCGAGATCCTGGTTGATCAGACCGGGATTATCCGTAGTTGAAGTGATGATCAGGACTGCAAGCACCGACAGCAGCGCGAGTGCTGCCATGATACGGGTAGCGGTAGCCCACACAGCGTGAGGGCTCGTTGTTTGAGCTAGCAACGGAGTCTGGTCGTGCATTACCGAAATGCTCAAGAGGAGGAAGGAGGAAGAATGAGCTGAGCAAGGAGGCTACATGTGCCGCTTGAGCTTCCAACCATCCATGGCAGAGATACTAAGAGGTGCAGTCAAGTCCGGAAGAGTTTCCATGCCCTCCTCCTTTCATCTTGAAGAGCGTAACGAACAGGGGTAGCGTTCCTCATCGATGTAAGACAACATGCTAGGCTTTTACTCTGCCACGAACCTTCAACGAAAAACTGTCCATTGCCATTGCGTTCATACTAAGATACTTACTGCTCGTTACTGGCCGGACATCATTAAGTAGTACCGGTAGTACGGGTTCTTGTTGATTTCCGTGGGTGCCGCGCGCAGCAGTCCCAAGAACTCCCTCACGTATACTGGATCTCTCTTCGACTCCGCCCAAATATACGCCCTTGCGTATTTTTCCGCAGCCGATGCCTCCTTGTCGATAAAGTTCGTGTCGCGGTAATAACCAGAGCCGAAGTTTGCTAGCCTGTGGTCGTCAAATTTGTTGGCGTAGCGCTTGTAGACCCGAAATGGTTCCGTGCCTTCTAATTGCTTGATTTGAGCGGTAATATGGCGGAATGTCATATCTGTCCGCAGAGAGATCATACCCTCAAGCCCCTCGCTTTTCCAGATTTTGTATGTGGAATAGCTTCTGCTAGCTAGCACCCACATCTCATTTCGTTCACGAGTGTCCTTGTACTTCAGGTACAGCGGGTGATTCGGGCCCAGCTTGTTCTTCACGTACTCGCTCGGCTTGCCGGCAAAGTGCTGCCACCAGGCTAACTTCACCTTCAACGGGATTTTCTTGGAAATTTCGGTTTTAATCGATGACAACCCACCGCCGGTGGCTCTCTCTTCAGCGGCATCGCTCTTTTTGGCGAGTCTGAGTGACCTTCTTGTCTTGATTGCACTGATCGACAGGTCTGCACGATGTAAGTGGTTGCCCTCCGTGGTTGTTGGTAGAGCGTCGGTGACAGCAAGAAGAACAGCCACCAGAAGAAAGAAATAGTGACGCATGGCTGAAGGAGAAGCTGCGTTCACACAGTAGTGGGTCAATTCCAAACTGATGCATTCGATACAGATATTCAGTGTAGGTGTACAGGCTTTATTATCTCATCCGCCCAAATCGCTCACAGTTGCTGGCAAGGACTCCTTCCCGAGCTCTCTCAACTCGAGAGTCTCGAGGATCCAAGAAAGATGGGGAGAAGATACTGTAAATTACAGTATATTTTCCATCTTTCTTGGATCCTAGCCAGTTCCATGAGCAAGGCATGTATACGCTCGTCAGTAATACATGTACTGCTTCAAATCTATTTCTCGCCCAGCAAAAAAGTACATGTGTGCGTGCTCTCAATAAAACTTACTCATACACCAGATACACACTCACTGCGCGCACAGAAAGCTCGTAGTCTCGCGTGAATCGTGGAACTCCTTCTTTGGGGTAGCTAGCCTGTGCAGGTTCATCGAACTTTATGATCGAACCAACATTCTGTAGTAACTTACTTAAGCGCACTGTACAGACTTACAGAACAGCAAGAAGACCCACCAAACGGAGCCTGACGTTTGCTCGACTGTACTAGGGTTTACATAATATTATTATCAAAATGGGAACGTACTGTATGATGTAACGGAGCCGAAGCTCCAATGATCATGACTTTAGCAAGGTCGAGTTCATTTGATGTTTACTTGCTAATTGAGGTATGTATAATACATGTAGTTCCGGTTTACTCTAAATTGACAACAGAGCAGTAGTGGAGACAAACAATAGACAAGTAAATGTACTGAAGTCCGATTTTGATCCAACATCCGGATCGTGCTAGAGCACTAAAAGAGGGTTAGGGTTACGAGGTGGATGTCATGGCCCTCAAATCATGAACATGAAAACGTGGCGTGCTCGTGTGACTAAAGCCGCTCAGCACGTGAAAACGACTAATGCGTTCCCACGGTTGGCCTCAAAGAACTCATACACACCGTTAGACCCAGCCGTGAAGCCAAAAAGTACGGGCCGCGCGTGTGTTCTTATAAATGAAGGCGACATTTTGCTTCGGTCCACGAGGTTTAATTTCACCCTGTACCTCTAATAATCCATTAGACCTGTAAACTTTTATGTATACCGAAAATGCATTAAACTCCCCTCTAATTTTTGGTACATTTTCGGTTGTTGCAGCGTGTTCCCCAACATCCTGCGGCAAATTAAATGGAAAACACAGCGATGACCGCAAGCATGACCAAAGTCCCGAGCTACCAGATACTTAAGTAGTGACTTGGAGAACCATATAGATAAATATATGCTTTTCGCCATTGCTCTTTAGTTTTTTACTGGAGAATGGCCATCCCGCGCGGTACAGTACACGTACTAATTTACTGGCGGATGGAAGTGATAGTGCATTGTATTACGTGTAAGCGGGGCTTACTAAACCCTAATAGACAGGGTGGGTTGACGCTCTTAGATCACCCACCACGCACTTTCACACTTTCCACACTTGTTGGGGTCAACAAAATAGTTTTGTTAATGGGGCTTATGCGATGACCATTAGCTCAATCCAATTGTGAGATGTTGAAGTGTGTGCCATCGTGTATCCTGTTGTTGTGCGATCTTGTGGCTCGGTTTTCTTACCGATCTAAGACTGGATCATTACCATGAGATCGACAAGCTCAAAGCTGCAACCAAGGCTGCGAAGGATAACTACGGAGACATGTAACAGGCTGCGTTCCTGTACGACGTGTAGAAGGTGTTCCTAGTTCAGTATTAGCTATATCATATGCAAGGTGTTTAGTTGAACTAATACACCGACCTGCGGCGCTGTCGGAGCCCAAGGCTGAAGCCTGCGCTCACTTGAGAACTTTCCACCTGCCAAACAAGTGCAGACCTCACCTAAGCTTCTACGTTGTCTGTCGTGGCATTACACCCCGGCACTCACGTGCTTAACGTCTCCAATTTCTACCTGTAGACACTATGACCGTGACGCTTAGGAGCCATGGCCGGAGTACCACTAACGAGAGCCAAGGGCAATGCTCTCAGGTTATGAGCCAAACTGTAGTGCGTACCGCCTCGGCAGAAGAAAGAGAAGATGCGAATCAAGCCTCGTTGGGCGAGAAAACCAAGGGACCTGAAGTTCCAGGTAAACAACTGTCGACCCTGGAACAACTACAAGATTTCCATCGTATATTCTAGATGAAAGGTCTCTCCTGACGATATTAGTCCAAGACGCCCACCGGTGACTGGTCGGTTGTGTTCGAGCAACTGATCGAGAACAGCCAGTTCTAAATCAGCCAACTCACCGTCAAGAACAGAGGCAAGCTCAGCAAGCAGCCCCTGAAGAGCCGCGCTACCAGCGTCAACTAGCACCAGGAGATCCAAGCGGTCGTGGAGATCCGAGTGTACGAGGAGATCTAAGTGACGGTGACGCCTCGAGCAACAACGAGTAACACTTCCTCTCAAGGGACAAGTAAGCTGGACAACAGAAACGGTCCTTGCTACGACGACGCAGAGCTAAGCGAGAACGCCAATAAGATGCTTGACAAGGATGTGGTTCTGTCGAAGCTGACTGTCGTGGAGGAGATCGAGAGGTGGCGTAGTGAGCACACGTTGCCCTTTCCACTGTACAAGTTGGACGTAATAACGTATGGAGGTGAACACTATGAGACGGAGCTGGGTTTGGCCAACCCGCACTATCACCGGTGGTACGACACGCGTCGTGGGATGGCGTTTACGGCAATGGCTTTATCAATGGACATGAATTTGCGTGACTTGTTCAAAGTGGATGAGCTGAGAGACCAAATGGAGGCTTCATCGCTGCTGTGGGAGCGCATTACTGGTCACTTTACGAAAAACGACAGTGTGAACCCGGACTACATACTGCGTGGTCTACTGAATCGTGAGTTGATGCCTGGTGAAGCGGTGGACAGGTACATGGCCGCAAGTGAGGACTTGGTGCGCCGTCTACGACAAGCAAGTGGTGAATTTGAGGAGTGGGAGCATGCGAGTCTTCTCGTTTCCAACTCGCAGTGAGTGTTTCGTGAACTAGCTGAGCAGCACACTGTATGGGCGAGCAAGAATGATCGTCGTACATTGACTCGTTCTGGCGCTACTCGTCGCTTGAAGCAAGCCGGGCAAGCTCGTCTGCAGGTTAGCAACCTACCGCTTCAGGCTGCGAGTCGTGTAACGCAAGTGGCACATGCCCAACAGCCTCAAAGATCCCAGTCAACCAACCAGAGGAAACGAGCTACGTCCAAGGGCGTCAAGCTAGCCAAGAAGAAGGCCAAGACGAAGCGCGCAAACTGTGGCGCGCTTGGCCACTGGTATGCCGAGCGCACGGCGACTACGGGCAAGCGGCCCTAGCCTGAACCGGAGCGTAAGCTGACGGAGAAAGATGAGCGAGCTGCAAGGTCTCTAGTTGGCGCAGTACAAGTGTTGACTCCAGCCTCAGCACAGGCCGGCATCACGACTCAGCAGTCGCCCGAGTACTCTCCGACGGCACTTGCGAACCGTGACACTGAGGAGAGAACAGGGGCACCTCGTACCACAACAGCATCAAGAAAATCGTGGTCATGCTGACCAACTACGAGTTGATGCGGGACTGTGCCGCGTTGAATATATACGCAGGGATGAACACTCACCTGAGCCGTATCATCTACGATGCTACCAAGATGAACGGATGCGGAACTCGCGACAAAATTAATCAGGACTTGGTGAATATCGGCGCCCACAGTTCGAGGAGAGAAGAGGACGGTCGTCATACAGAGGCTATCAACCTATGTATCCGAATGGATGGAGATCTGAGTCGCCACCACGTAACAGAGACAACTACCAGCAGTGACCGGCTTCACCACGTTGACGTCCTCGTCGGTATGAGCCGCCGCCTTGTGGCCAGCCTCTACGTTATCGATCACCGCCGCGTGGGCTACCACCTCGTCTTGCATCACCTCCACATCAGGGAGAAGGCAGCTATGGACCATCGCACAGCGTGGTCGTTCTCAGTCGCCCCGATGGAACAATGAGCCGACTACCCGTCAAGAATGACCAATGCTATAACTCCACAAGGCAAGAACTCGGTCGATCATGTCGAGTGGATCCTGGACTCAGGATCGCAAGCGAATATTTGCAACGATCTGGCTCTGTTTGTGTCACTACGCGAAGGTTCTGCGAGCCGTCTCGATTTTGCTAATGGCACTTCTGAATATTCATCGGTTTGCGGAGTTGTGCTTCTACAGCTATGCAATCAGGAAACTGGGGAACTTGAAGACTGCCTCTTGGATAAAATGGTGTACAGTCCGACCGCGAGGGTAAACATCATCAGTCTGGGGCACATGCAGATGGAAGGAAAGTTCAAGTTTGAGTGCTCGAACGACCAGCGTACTGTGTGGCGCTACAAGAGTGGAATTGCGTTGAAGTTTGATACGCGTGAGAAGATCTACCGAATTCGTGTGCCACGTGTGCCGGGCATCATGGTCAATGCAGTTGCGAAACCACACGATGATCGTACCGCGATGGAGCTGCTCCATCATCGATTTGGACACATGAGCATGAACACTGTGAAGGTGCTTAGCAAAAGAATGGACCTTGGAGTTAAGAATAAAGACAATAACTTGAGCTCCTAAGACTGTGTTACGCGCAATTCGGCTAAGATTAAGAGGATGAACCACGCGCGGTGCCCACTGCGGGACCTGCATCCGCTGGCCGTCTTGGCGATGGATGTGTGTTCAATGCATGACGCAGAGGCGACAACAAACGGATCCACGAAGTTCCTGTGCGTGACGGATGAAGCCCTCGATTCAAGTGGGTGTACTTGCTCGATGAGAAGGGCGAGGCTGGCAGCTATCTCATTAAGCGACTGAACGAGTTGCGTACTCAACTTCGTCAGCAGCGGTGCAGCGCCTGCACAGCGATCAGGGTGGAGAATTTGCAGGGTCTCAGCTGGTATCTTACTGTGAACAAGCTGGCATTGTTGCAAACTACGAATGGATATGCACCTCAAGAAAACAGGATTGCGGAGCGCGCGAATGGTATAGTTGTACCACGAGTTCGTACCATGTTTGCTGCTACACGCCTGCCTATCCTACTATGGGGTGAAGCACTGCTCCATCTCGTAGCTACGTTAAACGTGGTGCCTACCAAGCCGGCTTTGTATCACCCCATGATAAACTCTATGGAACTGCTCCTGACTTGACTGAGTTGTGCTCGTGGGGATGTCTTGCGTGGGCACGAATTCCGCCTGAATTCCAGCAACTCAAAGGGAAGTTGCTGCCAAATGCTAGGTTGAGTCTGTTGATGGGATACAGCCACCCCACGAAAGGCTACAAGTTCCTTGATCTACGAACTTGTCAAGTCATTACCGCCCAAGGTGGGATACGCGTTTTTACGAGGAATTTACGCCTATGTGAAGCAACCCCTGGAGTATGCATACTGTGCTTGTGCTCATGTGCTTCCTGCGGAAGTACCAGTCGAGCGTCTTCGAACCACTATAGATGCGTATACTGCGGCCACTCAGACTGCGGTACCCGCGTACGTGCAGCGAGGACATGCTGGAGATTCAATGGGGTGTTGATATGTGACGACGACCGTGCCTAGTGTGATGGCGACTGCTGTGGAGTCACATGTGTTGCCGTCAAGTGGGTGATTGTGTAGAGATAATGGTGGCTTAGCAGTGCAAGATGCAGATGGAGCCCTAGCGGGTCAGCAACAGGTAGCATCTGTACGAGCAGCTTCTTTACAGAAGAAGGAGAGAAAGCGGATCTGCAAGCGTGGTGTGCGTGGGTCTACCAAGACGCAGGATGCTGTGACTATTGAATTCGCGATACGGAAGCCTCCAGTGGCACCGTGCCTGAAGCATCCAAGACGGATGGAGCGACCAAATGTGCGGTTGCTTGACTACGTAGTTGGCCACGTCCGAATCAACATGGAGGATATCGTTATACCGACAACCTACAAGCAGGCAAGGGCAAGCAAGCAGTGGAAAGCTGCGATGTTATCTGAACTTCAGTCTCTGAAAGAGCACAAGACCTGGAAGCTTGTGCCTCGGTCTGTGGCCAAGTTATTACCTGCAGATGGGTCTTTGATGTGAAACGAGATGGACGTGGACGGATCACCCGCTTCAAGGCTCGTCTAGTGATTCGTGTATTTAAGCAGCGACTCAGTGTGGGCTACAATGAGACGTATTCGCCGGTCATTAGCTTTGAGACGATAAGAACTGAGCTCTATTTTACTGTGTAGTGTGGGTGGTCTGTACTGCAGTACGATGTGAAAACAGCCTTCCTGTATGGCGACCTCGAGGAGGTTATCTTCATGGCGCAACCACCATACTTTCAGACAAATGAACCAGGGCCCGTGCGCAGGCTTCTGAAGAGGCTGTATGGCCTCAAGCAGGCCCCCAACGTGTGGAACAAGCCGTTGCATGCTCAGCTGATGACAATGGAATTCACTCGACTGGACTCTGATCATGGATTGTACATGCTGAAGAAGGATAGAGAAGCCCAGATGCTCTTGACAGTCTACGTTGACGACCTTCTGCTTATGAGTCCTCCTGACTTGTGTGCGAAGGTGGCGACGTCACTGAGGGAATCTTTTGAGCTGACCACCATGGGAAATGAGAAATACCTGCTTGGGTGGGAATTTTGATCGGCCGGCCGCACCGAAAGATTATCTTCTCGCAGCAGCAGTATGTAGTGGACACCTTGAAGCTGTTCCACATGTCCAGGTGCAACAGATGCGTGACGCCTGAGACGATGGCACCATCCAAGGCCGGCGTGCCTGTGACTTCTGATCACCTTCCGTATCGAGAGCTAGTGGGAATACTACAGTATCTGGTTAGTGCCTCAACGCCAGACATTGCGCATGCTACCAGACACTTGGGGAAGTTCTTGTCCGCCTATGACCACATGCACTATGCTCAAGCTAAAAGAGTACTGCGCTACCTACAAGCTACGAAATCATACGGATTGGTGATGGATGTGAAGCAGGGATCACCACTTCAACTGGTGACCTACTCTGATGCTGACTATGCAAACGACAGTGGATCGACGCAGTGTCAGCGGCTACGTGACTATGCTGGACGGAAACGTCATTTCATATGCATCAAGAAAGCAAGAGATCAATACAAATAGTACCTGCGAAGCTGAGTATGTGGTAATGTCCGATGCTGCGAAGGATGCTCTGTGGCTACAGGTCCTGTGTGACGAGTTGGGCTGGCAGAATCCAGCTCCACTCATTCTTGGTGGCAATGCGGCTGTCATCTCGTTGACCGCGAAACCAGGGAAACATTCCAAAAGCAACCATATCGAGAACAAATTTCACATGGTTCGTAGAAATGTGGAGTTGAAGCGGCTGACTACAGGGCATACCACTGAGGACATGGTGGTGGTTGCTATGACCAAGGCGCTGGGGGCAGTGAAGTTTGCCCGTGTTCAGAAAGCTATGAAAGCGTTGCCTGTTGTTGTTGCGGAAGAAAATACTACGACTGCAGCTACTGAGGCTGGGGCTAACAATCCTGTGACACTGATTTCGTCAGTGCCAAGTTAAGGAGGATGATGGAAGCGACCAGGTTGCTATCGGTTCGGTGTGGTTGCACCACAATGTGTCTCACTAATGCTATGCTAGCCAAGTGAAGACGAACGCTGATCTACAACTACGTATGTTGACCATCACGACTACGCTCTAGATCACCGTGTTCAAGTGGGAGAGGGTGATGTTAAAGTGTGTGCCATCGTGTACCCTGCTGTTGTGCGATCCTGTGGCTCGGTTTTCTTACCGATCTAAGACTGGATCATTACCATGAGATCGACAAGCTCAAAGCTGCAACCAAGGCTGCGAAGGATAACTACGGAGACATGTAACAGGCTGCGTTCCTGTACGACGTGTAGAAGGTGTTCCTAGTTCAGTATTAGCTATATCATATGTAAGGTGTTTAGTTGAACTAATACACCGACCTGCGGCGCTGTCGGAGCCCAAGGCTGAAGTCTGCACTCACTGGAGATCTTTCCACCTGCCAAACAAGTGCAGACCTCACCTAAGCTTCTACTTTACCTCGTGGCATTACGCCTCGGCACTCAACAATTCCTTTGCTTCGCCAAGCAAGTCAGCTGAAGGCTCGACGTAAGTCCAAACTCCAACAAAACTATGCTCTATAAGTAGCAGGTGTGCCTTAAAATTGGAGTTAGATAATATATGTATTGAGCAATCGATACGAGAGAGGTTGCTCCCCCGTCGATGTGATGTAGCTTCAATTTTGTCCGGTGTTACATGGATACATTTCGGTGGTCAACAAAGCTATTTTGGATTTCAGCCAATCGTTGAAACGATACACCTAAATATTCTTTTTACCTAGCCAATCAGTGCCGTATAACTGGAATCTAGTAGCTCAAGCTACAATGTAGATTCTACATAAAATAATGATCGAAAACAAGTGATTGAAAAGCAAAAGTGAGAGCGTTGCAGCTTCCTGCGTGAGCAGCTGGCGAGCAACCACCCACATTATGGCCTTGAGAAATGCGGCGTGGGGAGGAATCAGGTTCCGGCTAGCATTCGGCAATGCCATCAGCGTCGTGGCCCACGGCGCTACTGTACCATGACATTAGCAGCACCAGCAAGATGTGTTCCTGTGGAGCAAATCTTGCGCACAGATGCTGTCAATGTTTGGACAGCAACCGAAACGGTTGATGTCCGGAAGCTTCGTCGGTTCCTTCCGCCTTCCGTGCGCTTCACCCTCAGGCCGCCTATACCAGCGGTCGGCTTGCTACCTGTATGATACTTAAGTACACGTATCGACCTGTAGTTACAATCGGTCTGAACAGTGTTCAGTGAACACGATGGCGAAACTGCGCGGATAAGCCGCCGGCCCGCCGCTCTCTCTAGTAGAGAGTCTCGACGATCTCTTCACCCTACGATCTCTCGCTCTTTCAAGCGACCATCGACCATCGCTGCCAGGAGGAGCCTTCAGCTGCAGGAGCGCGCATCGAAGCCTCCGTTTCGCACGCCACGACATATAGCATCTGCACGGCACCCACGCTGGCTGGCTCCAAATCAGCGAATGCCTAACATTGGTTTCACGGTCTCCGCTCTTCCGTTTTGGTCTGCAGCTGAGCTCGCGGCGGTCTTTACCTACCGCTCACGGTCGTACCGCTTCCATCGCCTTGTAGTGGGACGGCGCCGCCGCCAAGAATGTGCCTTATTACGGGTGGTTCGGCTAGTGGAAACCGCTACCCAAGTGCCTGTAATGACCATTGGTGCCGCTGGACAGCCACATACACCACAGAGAATGCTTGGCTTTCGACCGCAGTGCCCCGTGACGCACGGCTGCAACTTGAGCCCACCCTGCGTCTGCAAAGTGGCCGCCTTGCCTGCCTCTACACGAGCTCCCGGTCGACAGCCAGCGGGTTACTCACGGCAGCTGGGGCGGATGGCATCAAAGGCGCGTCCATCTGGCGGCAAATGAGCGCCGTCTTGGTGGCCGCCGCCGCCTTCCAAGTCCGGTTGAGAGATGGAATTTTCTTTTGTCCTTATCGTCCGGCGACCGGGCAGCCGCGGCCACCGGCATCACTCGTCTTATGCGTATTTGACCGTTCCAAGCGGCATTTACAAGAAGATAAGGCTGCAGCCAAAAACGGCTCACTTGAGGTCAACTTCCACTTTTACATCCGAGTCAAATGGCTTCGACCGCGGAATTTCACAGTTCAACGCCTTCCACAGACTGCGCGTCCGTTGGGCAGCTGGGCGTTATCTCGCTTCTTTTCCTCGCTTTTTCGGCGCCCACGCCCCGTCTCCGAGCACTCACATCGCAGCCACTTGCTTGCCGCAGTGTTTCACTTCCCATTCGGCTGCCGAGCGCGCAGCTCCCCGACTGACAGACCGCTCGCAGAGCAGGGACTCATAGCTCACCTTCGTGTGGCTGGCGACCAGACCCCACTGTAGAAGCGTTGCCTTCCACTGCCGAAAGAAATCAGACTCCATTGACACAACGCAATAAGCCATGCAGAGTCCGCGCGAGATCTCGTCCGAACGCCAAGGAGCGCTCACGCCGGCCACCGCCCGCCTGGTAACCAAGCTGGTCGCGGAGATGCCGGAGAGCGGCGCCACACCGCGCATGCTCGACCCGTCGGCTGCGCGCCAGCCATGGGCTAATCTTAGCGTCGACACGGCCGTTAATACAGAAGAAATTGTCGACGCCGCGGCGTTAGCGACTGTGGCTGCTACTCAAGCTACTACCAGTTCGGCTTCCTCGATGCGCTCTGGGTCTGGATCCAGCCAAGTGGCTCTACCTGCCGGCCTGCTGCCTGAACGCTACACTGCTGACCTGACCCACTGGCAGTCGCCTGTAGACCTGCCAGAGCGCCGACTTATGGTGCAACGCATCATTGCCATGACGCGCAGCAAGCGCGTGGACGCCTCATCCTGCGCCGATGCCCGCACGCCGTCACTAGCCAAGCGCATCGAGTTGTCGCTGTACTCCCGAGCCGCTTCGTTCCACGAGTACCGAGACCTGAACACTCTGCGGCGCCGCCTGCAGTCACTCGTGTCGCTGAGCTTCCATGAAGCTGCAGTCTCGCGCCGTCGTGCAGCTGCAATGATGTCGGGCAACGGCCCCGTCACTGCGGTGCCTCAACTGGGCAAGCGCAAACACAGAGCGATGACTCCATTTGGAGTTTCCAGACTCACCATCAAGAGACCGCGTGCCGAGTGCATCGGATCTACTTCAATTTGCACGCCACGCACCTCAGAGAGGATGAACGAGGAGGCGTCGTTCTTCATCATGGATGAAGCTGTGCTGGGCCTCGTGTTCGCCTTCCTGCCCGGTCTGGAGACCGTCCGATGTATGCAGATCAACCGTTTCGCTCGTCGCGTGCTGCCTCGATGTGTGTTCACTCTAGAGGTGGAGTTACGTCAGCTACGACTTGCCTACACGTTACACGCGGCTGCAGTGCCGACTCAACCGGCAGCTACATTGCTGTGCCAGTTCCCGAATCTCACCAGTCTCACTGTCTTCAACTCGATGAAACCGTTGTGTGACCAGCAGGAGGCCGGTCCAGCACTGCACGCTTGGGGCTGCAGCGAGCTGGACATCTCGCACGACAATGCCGGAGAGGAAGTGGTGCAACAGCTCGCTGAAGGCATCGAGCTTGGCGCCTGTCGACGATTGAACAGCCTCCGCCTCGTGTCGGTCTTCACCAACACGTGCCGTGGCAACGCACTGCACCTGTTGTGTGCTGCTTTGGTCAAGGGCTCGTGCCCGGACTTAGAAGACCTGCTGCTCGGTGGCAACGGCTTCTCAGATGTGGGCACCGTGGACGTTGCGTGGCTGCTCAAGGTCGGATCTCTGCCAAAGCTGGCGCGCCTGGACATCCGCCGTAACTACATCGGCGAGTCGGGTCTGAAGCGGATCATGGCTTCTCTTCGCGCCGGCCGCTGCCAGCAGCTCAAGTATTTATGCATGGGCGGCAACATCATTACGGACAACTGCGTGGCGCCCGTCGTGGAGCTTCTGTCGAGTGCGCAATGCCCGCAGATGCGTTTCCTCGGACTGGAGGACAATTTCCTCAGCGCTCGTGGCGTGCAGTGCATCATTCAAGCAGCTGTGGCTGGTGGAATGATGCCGAAGCTGCACCACGTCTCCTGTGACGGGACGCTTGGCAGCGATGACACCCAAAGTGTTCGTGCCGCATAAGACAAATTAGAATTTGTTAAAATAATTGGTTAGAGAAATTCACGAAACTTTTGTATATACAAATTTGAAAAACCTTTTATGAAGAATATTGTGTCTATTAATACACATAACTTACCATACCCTATCGTCACATTTCTATTGAGATTCTCGTTTCGAGATCACCCAAGTGAACCTCGGTGGCAACGCCGCCATGTCGTACTTCATCCCGCCCGTCAACTACGGCATGATCGAGGAGGACCTGTACCGCTCGGGACAGCCTAACGAGCTCAACTTCCCCTTCCTGGAGCGGCTGAACCTGCGCACCATTATTTATTTGGCGCTGGAGGAGCCCAACCCGCAGTTCCAGAGCTTCGTGGAGGAACAGGAGATCCAGCTCGTGTTCTTAGGGGGAAACACCCGCATGGAGAGCCGTCGTAAGGCCTGGGAACCACTTTCGGAGGAGACAGTGCTAGCTGCGCTTGACATTATCCTAGATCGCTCCAATTACCCGCTCTACATTACGTGCCATCTCGGTCGAGACAGAACAGGTAAAGGCTGCTGTAAGCAGTTGAGAATTGGGTTTGTGGCTGCTGTGGACTGAAAGGTGATGCTTTAGGTGCTGTGGTGGGTTGTCTACGCAAGATCCAAGGCTGGCATCTGTCGTCAATCTTCGAGGAGTACCGGCGGTTCGCTGGCAGCAAGGTGCGGCTGCAGAACGAGCAGTTCATTGAGCTCTTCGACACGGACCTGGTAACGATCCCTGTGAATCCACCGTCGTGGTTAAGGAAACACCTGTGAAGCTTCAATGCTGCATAACATGCTAAAGTGCACAGGACAATACACAGAAATAAAAGCTGGGCTAGCATTCACGACGAACTTGTCGTAGTTATCATTGGACATGCTTGTCCTTAGATCTCGACTCGGAAGTTGGAAGCTTCTTGGGGGTGAATCGGCACGCAATTCACCAGCATAAAAGGCTGGGAGGTGAGAACACTAGATGATAAGAGAGTTGTGTTCCTTCATTGTGTTTTCCTAGTGCGGCTCACTCTCTCACATACAAAAGACAGTTTCGCCAATTAGCACCGGGAGCCGCCGACCTGCTCCAGCGCGCAGTCGATCTGGTCTTGGTCCTCCAGCTCCAGCATCTTGGGCGTCTGGTCGCCGCTGATGCGCGTACCGTCCAGCAGGAAGCGCAGTGCATTGACAGGCACGCCCTTGCGGTCTGCGTAGGCGCTGAAGATCTTCTCCATCTTGGTGTTGGGCTTCACCTTGAAAAACGTCTCCTCTCCGGACTGGTCCTTCACTCGGATTGTGATGGCTTCCGACTTCTTCTTGTCTTCGCCGTTAGTGGCATCAGTAGCAGGCGCTTTCTCCGACATTTTGACTGCGAGAAAAATAAATGACGGTTAGATGGAGAATATTTCACTTAGAGTTAGCGAGACTAAGTGCAACTTTTCTTCTCCTCCTCAAGTATCAGCTGTCAGTAAGTTTGACTCAAGAGACGCGCGAGCGTGGAGAGAAACATGTGCACATACAGTCAAGACGAGCCTGCTGCAGCGGTAGAGCTGGCAACGCAGTGACATCACGCACCTCCTTCCAGTAGCTTGAAATTTAAAGTGAGAGGTTCGTTTCTTTCCGCAAATTTGACCATCGCATCTCTTTTTCCTAGATTAGGAAGTTTTTCAGGAAAAAATTCCCAAACCGATGTTTTTATAAACCTTATTTTCGACACACAAGACTTTGCCATTCAACGCGCAAAACGGAGCGCGACCTCGGACGGACTCGCGCGCTATACACGACAAATATGGTGCGTTGAGGACTGCTTACGGACAACAGGCCGGAACGGATGGATCTGCTGTGTTTGAAGAAGCGTCTGACCGATTATGGCCAGCTGAAATGAATTGTGGGTGGAGATATTAATGAGTGTTTGAACGTATCTTGGTCATCGTCTATAGCTGCCGCTTTCGCTGCTCAAGACGGCGCAGGGCCACCCCATGGTACTGATATAACTTTCTGAAAGTCGACATGGATGAGAGTATCACTGATGGTTTGGCTTCTGGCGACATTGCAGCTCGTGGAACTCAAGAATGGAGACACGTACAACGGGCACCTCGTCAACTGTGACACCTGGATGAACGTTAACCTGCGTGAAGTTATCTGCACGTCCAAGGTTCGACAGATTGTATATGTGTTGTAGTACTGTTGATTAATCTTACGGGGCTCTACTAATGTTTGTAGGACGGCGACCGCTTCTGGAAAATGCCTGAGTGCTATATCCGTGGCAACACAATCAAGTACATTCGCGTGCCCAACGAGGTAAACTATCGCTGCGAACTGCGGCCAATATATGTTGATCGATTATAACGTTACGAGTATGGCGATGATGTGCAGATTCTGGATATGGTGAACGAGGAAGACTTTAACAGGCGCGGTGGGTGTCAATGTGGTTCTGCTGAGAAACATTTCACTGTTTCTCGCCGTTTTGTGTCGGTTTTCTTACGGGTTCGTCTTCTTATCTACTTTTATGCGTGTATGCGACCATCAACAGATCGCCAAGCCAATCGTGGACGCGGTCGCGGAAGCCGTGGCGGCTTTGGAAACCGAGGGGGTCGCGGAGGTCGAGGAGGCCGTGGAGGACGTGGCGATGGCCCTGGTGGCAGGGGCGGGCGTGGCGATGGAGGTCGAGGACGGGGTCGAGGTGGAGGACGTGGCCGTGGACGCGGTCGTGGTGAGAACTAGCTAGCTAGAGAACTACAAGCAAGTGCTGTGAAGTGAAGCACTTGAAGATACTTCCGAGCTTACAAGATGCAGAAGTGAACCATGCACGTAGCTCCCAGCAGCAACAGTAGAGGTAAAAATCGAAGCCATTGGCACTGCTCGCTTTGCCTCCTTGTTGTACGAAAATTCTCTGTATTTGTTAAAAGAAGCAAATATGGTGCGTGTTGGCGGCGTCTTGCCAAGGTGTTTGTTTATCCTGCTTGGCTTCTCGCTGGGACCTGATCTAATTACTTCGCTTCGCCTCCAGCACCGGAGCCCTGAGGGTTGTGCTTGATAAGGTAACCCGCCAACCACTCAATCGGGTTAGCTGGGCGCTCCTTCACAAGTGCCGACATTCCCTGCAACAAGATCGGCACCACAGTCTGATCCAGGTACGCACGGATAGGAAGTGCCTGTACCTCCACCTTGTCCTGGACGCTCTCAGCTGCCGGTTCGGCGGCCTTCACTTCGTCCTCGTCATGCTTAGCTGCAGGGGCTTCGTGTGCCGGCTCGTCCTTGCTGTCAGCCTCTGGTGCGGCCTCCTCCTCTTTGCTCTCAGCATGAGCTTCTTCCTTCGCCTCTTCAGCATCCGGTGCATGCTCTGCCGCATCTTCAGCAGGGGCGGGATCAGCTACATGTTCCTCCTCAGCCGGTGGCGCCTCCGCCTCGACGGGCTCAGCGATTTCTGTATCATTGGAAATACATGAACAAATGAGTTACGAAGTCCCTTCGATGCAAGTGCAAGGGATAACAAGCAGCAACGCACCAGTATTATGAGCTTCGTCTTCCATGTTTCACTGCGGTAGGACGAATTGACTTGGTACCTCCGACTGAAGATCACAAATGCGCAAGTGCGTACGGCGGTCGAGTAGTTGCGGGCGGTTGAGCAGCTCAACTCGAAAATAAACAAAAAGAGGAAAAAAAACTCCTCGAAACGGAAAAGTCATAACGACTTGGGATTGGACAGAATTACAGGAAAAATAGATGTGCCAGTATTATGGTACAACATCACAGGAATGGCTACATGACCATTAAAGGAATTGGCTTCGATTCTTCATGACCATCACGAGTTCAATGCAAAAGCACTGGTCCGGCAAAGTGTAGACTCCGTGATGCTGCACAAACTCATCACTATGGAGTCCATACTATAGAGCTGCACTTTTGTGATCAGTAGGAAGAAATTCTATCTTCAAGGTGAACCCATTTGTGCGAACCCAGAGCATAAGTCGCTTCGACGACGTCTCACATCGCAATTGACCAGCTCGCACTCATGTCGTCATCTTCGAATTGCACACGGAACCAAACGGCATTGACAACGGACTGCAATTCGCTATGTCCGGAAGGACGACCGTGCATCGCCTACGCTGCTGGGGACGAGGGGGATTGCACGTCCGAAGCTTCGACGTTCGGGAACTGTACGGCCGACGATTTCTGCACGTACGAGTGCTTCGCCACTGGCCCCAACGACTTTGCAGCGAACGGGGCTATTGAATTCAGTGTCTACACATTTCTGATTCCATTTGGCAGCGATGTGGAGCCCAGTAACGTCGAGTTAAGCTGGCCTACGGACCAGGAAGAGGCTGCGGATTCGGAATTGGCAGCTGTTGCTAATTTGACGACTGAGTATCCGTCCAAGTCTAATGATGCACTGCAACACATCGAACCGCTGGACTTGATGGCGTCCACGACAAGCGTCGTATTGGCTGGAGGCTCCAGCGTTTTTGGAGTGAGAGGGAAAGTGGCGCGAGTTCAATTGCCTCAAAACCTTTTCACAGCAGACACAGAGCTCAAATCAGTGTAAGTTTTGCTGAAATCATTGCTTCTAGTTTTGAAAATGTAAAAAAAAAAAATTGTGTTGCAGGACATTGGCAAACCTTGGGTTGGAGCAGATCCTCGCGTCGTCGCTGCCTTCGGGGCTATTGAATCTGACAATATCCAATTGCCTCATGACAAGCTACCCGGAAGACCTTCAAGCGATGAGCGAGCTTGAAAATCTGTAAGTAAATTAAATGTTTATTTAGAATATCGTTGTAGTTTTGCTAAAAGTTGCTATTGACGCAGAGATCTGTCCAAGAACTACTTCGGATACTTCCCAGCCGATTTCGAGTTGCCAAAGCTGCAGACACTCAATCTCTCTGCGAACAGCCTTGCGAGCTTTGAGGGAGCTTTGCCGAGCTTGGTTACACTGTAAGTACTGCCGTTTTCATGAAATTTTGGCGTAGTCGTGAATGTTGATATTTTATGGCTATGATTCAAAGTGATATCTCGAGCAACAACTTCACGTCCATTCCGTCGTCAATATTCGCTATGACAGCTCTACAGCGGCTACATGTCCGAGGAAACAACTTTACAGTCGTCAAGCTCACCACAACCCAGTTCAGCTTTCTCCAATCCCTTGACGTGTTGGATGTGGATTCGTTCGGTGCTGCAGCGTGCAACACTACGGAAAAGCTTCAAGCGAGCGACAGAACACTGAATGTGTGCGTTTCGGCTTCAGAACCATCGGAAGATGAGTCATCGTCAAACAAAGCGCTCATTGCCGGGGTCATGGCCGCCGCTTTTGTGCTGTTTCTCATCCTCGCCATCATTTTCGTCTTCCGATGTCTCCGTCGCCGTGCGTTGGCCATGAAACCAGGCTCAGACGCCCTCAGTTTGCATCGAGAATTAATCAGTCCGTTGGGAAACCCCATCTACCATCACCACCTCAGTGCTGAACAACACTCTTCAGGCTCAGATCTACACGATCCGCCTCGTCAAGCATTTCCGTACGGAGATGAGCTTGGAATGCTGGTCATCGACTCGGACGAACTCGAATATATCCGCAGACTTCCAAGTGAACACCGGGCCAAAGACCCTGCTAGTTCTCATCGTGAGGCCTTTTTGACAAGATTCCGGGGCTCGAGATTTCTTGTGTGCAAACGACTGCATCAAGAATTGATCGATAATTCTTCAGAGGTCCAGCGCTTCGCTGAAGAAATCCATCTAGCAGCGTCTCTGGATCATCCTCGGATTGTAGCTCTGGTTGGGGTTATCTGGAGCCGCGTATACGGCTTGGAAGCGCTGTTTGAGTACATGGAAGGAGGGAATTTGCGTTCGTATCTGGCTGAAATCGACGAATCGAAAGAGCTGAAATCCTGGCGCTCACACAGCGCTTGGAAGCTGCAAATTGCGTTCGATGTGGCTGAAGCTTTGGCTTACGCGCACGCATTCTCCCCGACGCTGGTGCACCGAAATCTCACGTCTCACAGCGTTTTACTGTCTTCTCCACCGGAATTTCGCGCCCGGCTTGATGATTTCGTGCTGACTCAACACAGTATCGTCAGCATGTCAACAATTGGGCTTTCGCTTCGAGAAGAGCGTTGGCTTTCGCCTGAAGTGATCACGGGTACTTCAGACTACAGTCCGGCAGCGGATATGTACGCGTTCGGAGTGATTTTATCCGAGATCGATACGCACTCGTTGCCGTATGAAAACATCCAAGGTGTCGTGAGCAGAAGGCAAACGATAAATGACGGAGAGATCTTGGATCTTGTGGCATCCGGTAAACTACACCCCGTATTCACCCCAGGTTGTCCGACCGGAGTTCGAGAACTGGCCGAGAAGTGTATGAGCTTTGAAGCATCCGATCGACCCACTGCTTTACAAGCTGTCATCGTTCTACGTACGCTGCTGTCTGAAGACCGAAGGGTACGACGACATGATACAAGCTCTTAAAAGAACGAAAGTAAAACATTCGTGACTTTTGTCCTCTTTCTACTGTGACGGAGGTAGCAAGTCTCTCGTCTGAATACGCCGTACTGTTTCTCCTGTAATGGGGTTAATCCCTTCACGTGAGTTGTGGTACTGCAAGTTCTGCGCTCGTGTCATGGCTCGATGCTTGATCGCAGCATCGGCGGCTCGCAGACGTTCACCATCTTTGCCGTCGTTGTACTGCAGCGTGACGGGGTTGAACGGTTCCCCGCACTTGTTGCGTCGAGCTTTGGACCCGGAAGCTTGAAGAGCTTCCAACCGTCGCTTTTCCTCGGCAGAAGCTGCGTCCATGGCGTCCCAGCGACGCACATCTCGGTTAACAGTTTCATGACGACGACGTTCTTGTTGCATTCGAGCTCGAGCACGAGCTTCTTCTCGAACAACGCGCTCTTCGCCTGCCGTGTCCGAGTGGAAACGGTCAGCGTCGCTCAAGAACCCCTGACTCTGCGGTGTGTACACCAACATGGCACTACCAGCAGCAGACGTGTCGACGCGAACGAAACCTTCTTTACGTGCTCGAAGACGCTCTTTTTCTCGTTGTTCCTTGTCACAAACTGCCTCCCTTTGCTCTCGTGTTCGAGCGGGGATGTTGTTGAACTCACGGGTCGGCGCAGAGCTCTCCACTTTGTTATGAGCCGGCATTTTTCAGTAGGAAATGGCGTTAAACTGGTCTTGGGGGGAAGATCACGAGTGTGTAGCAAGAATCGAGCACCTTGAGGATGCGATGGTACATCGGAATGGAAGTTGCCAACCAGATATAGATGGCTTTACGTTGAAAGTTGCGGATCCCGCCTAGAAGAAAGTAAATATGCACGTCTCGCACTTCTCTACGAGCGGTACGACGCTGTCTTGCCACGTCACTTGGCCGGTCTTTTGATTCGATTGTGCTTGGCTGTGTTGACCTTGAGGCGGTGGAGCTCCAGTGCCGACAGCGGGGAACGAGTGTGGAGACACGTCTACACCGTTCACGTGGGTCAAATACACCTCATCTCGACGCATTCCGGCTTCGAAACACGGAGATCCGGGAAGAGCTTGCACGACGACCCACCCGTCCTGTTGACGCAGCGGTTTAAGCCCCAACGCGCCATTCACCTTCGTCACGCTGATGGTCTGCTCGCAGTCGAAGCTGAACCAGAGCCGCACGACCTGCACGAAGCCACGCTGCATCTCGTCCGGATTCAAGTGGTAGACGCCGTCGTACAGGATCCGTGGGCCTTGCTGCGAGATGGCGCTGGGACAAGCTGCAGCGAGCGGCAGCGTGCACGTCTGGATGCTAATGATGGTCACGGGACGACCTGCACGTCGGAAATTGTTGATATACTCTCGTGCCCGGTTCGTCGTCACCAATACGTCCTCGTATTCTGCAGATGAACCTTTCATCAACAGGAATGAAGTCGCTTTCTTCTCCTTAACCATGACGGGAACCCATGTCCCGATATGGATGTACGGCTCGTGATACCCTTCAACTGCTGTATCGTGATATCCTCCATGGGCAGCGTTCCCCAATGGCGAGATCGGGGTACCAGACGTCGGTCCGTGGGTCGCACTAACTCGACGAACGTCCAAGGGCTGGAATGGCGTCGCGCTGCCCCTACGAACGCCACGGATGGCGTGGTCTGTCTGTAGATGGAGGTCGCTGCGTGGACGGAATGGACTGCCGAAGATGTCGAGCACCCAGCGCGAATCGACTTCCAATAAGCTCTTCACATCGCCTTCCTCTTCTGCTGCTAAACCGTCGGGAAACGTGTAGAGAGCGACATCGTCCGCCGATCCAACAGCAAAGAGCTCTTCTTCACTGTAGAGCGCGTGCGCGAGCCCCATCTTGACGTCGCTCCAACGCTCGAGCCGGTGCAGTTCCGCCGGCTCCAACTCAAAGCACCCGTCGTTCTTGCACACCAACACACGCATCTTATGGAGTTTGCCGTGCCACAGAGGCCGATAAAAGGCTCCTCAAGAGCCGTTACATGTACATACTCGATGAATTTAGATCACGAGCTGAAGTTCAGCTTTTCGAGCGACAGAGGTGACACCTTGATGCAACAATACAACCTAAAAAAGTATCTTCCACTGGATGGAGCCACCTGGCAGGCACGCTAGTCCTTGTCGCGCTTCAACGAGGCCACATCGGGGCACGAAGCAGCAAAAGCAAAACCCGCCGCGACTGACCCGTCTGAAGCTTCACCGTCGATCGGATCCGATTTGCGGTTTTCGACAGCTTTGACGTGGCGATCAGACTCGACGAGCGTCACGTGGCTTCGCTAGTGAAACGAGCGGACAACCATAAGAACGGATCCGTGGTCACTTCAACCTTTGCAGTGGTGACTAGGAAGATCTTTCGGTAGGAGAGCAAACAAGCAGCAGGCGATTACGAATTCGCTTGGGACAAGTTGTCCGCTAACGGCGTAAATGGCATTGCCAACGGCAACGCTTGTCCGTCATCAGCAGCAGCCGCCGCTATCTGTTTCAAGGAGTGTCCCTGCTGGTGAGATTTTGAGAGTCAAATTGAAACTATCATACCGGTAATGCGGTCGAGGGTGGCAAAATGGTCCTGGCTTGGACAAAGGCAATTTTCACTGGAGCTTCAAGGCACAGCACGCGTCCCGGTGTCGGATAGCGGTTGCTGGTCACAGGTTGAAGTTTTTGCGGCGTTGCACCAGCGATAACCGAGCGCGATGCGCTTACCGTTTTGACCTCGATCCGAATCCGATCGACTGATGATCAGACGGAGACCACGCCGATCACAAAATCGACCTTTTTAGTCCGTAATGAAGACTTCACTGAAGAGGTCGCGGATTTGCAGTCTGCATGCGTCCGCCTTGGAGCTGTTAGCGCACGCCAGCGCTCTCCAAGCCTCACGTCGCTGGCACCGTCGAGGCTGTCTTAGTCGGGCAGACTCGACGGATCGACGTGTTGTCTTTCAGTGCGATAAACATGGCCACGCCACTTGCCTCCCAAGCAGCGTTTCGAACCGGATTCGCCGCGCGTTTTCTTGCATTTCAGGGTGATGACACCTCCCGGTCACGGCCGTCGACTCGATCGCCGCAGCGAACGGCAGCGAGATTCGGCATTGTGAAATGGGGTCGTACCAAACCATGGCACGGATCTTAACTCCGCGACGGCACGCGCCTTCGCATGGAGCACTCGCGACGTTGCAGCGTCGGCAAAATTTCACTGTGCCTCAGTATCTGAAAAATAGATCTGTGTAAATATGGACCAAAAACGGCAGCACAAGTAAATTGTATCTACCGCTACGGCATGTATTTTTGAGAATTGGATTCAGGAATAGTCCTGGTAAGAGTGATGGTAGCATGATCTTTCTTTGCGCCCTCGCATCATTTTACATACAAAATCCAAGTGATTTCCACGCGCGGCTAACTGCCGCGTCCCATCTTTGCACGACCACAACCACCATACGAAAAGTCCGCCCGTCTGTTCAAACCGGAGATGCTTTCTTTCTACTGCGACAATTCAAGATGTATGGAATTAAACCATTGAGTCGGTCGTACTAGGGGGGCTAATGCTCAATGCCGCAAGCTTGTCGTCGTTGCACTTGGTGGCTTTCATTTCAGAATTCGCCTCCTCGAGCTTAGTCGGTTACGTCCACCGCCGAGTCCGACCCGAGCCAAAGCAAGTCCCCGCCTCATCAGCTAATGATGGAGAACCCGCTTCCCTCTCAGATCCTGCCCAAGAGCGGCGGCCTACGCAAGTCCAGCTCCACGCGAAGCCTAGCGTCGCTCGCGGACGTGCAAGCGCTGATCCTCGCCCAGGACGAGGAGGAACAGGCGCAGCAAAGACGGAAGTCGCTGTCCAAGCCACCGCGCCACGCCAGTGTGCCCATGTACGCGCAGATCTTGCTGCAGCTGTGGCAGAGCGAGATGCAGCGCAACGATATTGGCCTCACCAGTGACTTCTTCTACGACCTGAACGGCACGGAAGAACAAGGCGCGCAGCTTGTGGGCCGAATGCAAGCGCTCGGCTTTAATATCACGGTCCCGCAATTCCTCGCCATGCATCGATGCTCTATCTACTCGGTGCTGTTGGTGGCGCTGTAATCCACCCCGTCCCAAGAGAAAACAGAGGGCAATTTCAATGCGTCCGACCCGACGCCAACCTATTTGCTGCATGTACTCGACTACCGTAGTCCACCAAGTTCCTCATCCAGTGCAGCGCGTAGCGTCACGACTCCAACTCAGTAGCATAGCAAGATAATTTATAGCGTGCGCATACGGTTGCCTCCAATGCATCAGTCGTCGCTCTTCAGTACATGTACGATAATCCTACCCAACTGTCGGATCCTGAAGAGTTTTTCGCATATTAATTGGTAGGTGATGGAATTCTCGTGGTTAGCGTCCGCCTGGACGGAATTGGCTTTGTACTTTGCTCTTGTGCAGGCGTCCGAGCTTGGTATTGGCACGTGACGACCGGCGATGGAACTCACTTTCACCTCCCATGGTGCCTGGGTCCACGTACTCTGGACGCGGGTAGCAGATCTTGTAGTGCAGCGCCACATCCACTTGGTTGTGGCCTTGACGCACAGCTTCCTCAATCGCAGCGGGGTTTGTCAACGTGCGGTTCTCCTCAAAGCGTCTCCTGCACCAGTCAAACGTCAGATACCTTTTCCACATTTATCATCGCGAGAACGTTCCTGCCACCAACGCAAACACTAGCGCAAGTGATGCCGGAAGAACTTCTACAATGCTCTGAGCATTACCTGGCCTCAGCACGAATCCAACTTTGCTCCACGTAGCCGCCTTCCCCTGCATTATCAGCGCCAGATGGCAGAGGCATTAGAATATGAGGAGGTGCCGGAGATGGGATGAGGGACCGGAACAGTAGGGCTTTAAATGCCACCGCTCCAGCTGCGCTCGAAAAGCACACTTGGCGACGTACATGTTCTTGCCACGCGCAATATGCGACGGTAGAGCGCGAGTGACATGGCTGATGTGGCGAGTTACGGCAAGTCCGGCGTGGTGCGCATGGAGCAGCACGTTCCAGTGGTGACAGCAACCGAATGTGACCCCACGTTAAAATGAATGCAGTGTCGCGTGAAGGTCGCGCCAACGCAAATTTTGCGTGGGACCAAAACGATGCGCTGGAGCAACATTCTGCTATGCTGAAGTCGCTTCAGCATAGTGAAACCGCACGTTGAAGTTGACTATCAGGCATTTTGGATTCCGCTTTGTTTTTAGTTGTTGTACATAGCTACATGCTCTGCACTTGAACTGCATATTGCAATTGGGCAGCTAGGTGCGCGGCAGGAACGCGGTGGCCGAGTCGCCGGCTGTGACCAGGAGGTGTCATCGTCCGGTTCAAAATGCTGCTTGGGAGGCAGGTAACGTGGACATGTTATCGCTCTCAAGTGCCAGTCAGTGGCCGACTAAGACATCCTCGATGGTGCCAGTGACGTGCGCCAACAGCTCCGAAGCGAACGCGCCTGCAGACTGCAACTCGCAGCGACTACTCCACAACGGACTAAAAGATCAATTTTGTGATCGGGTCATGGTTGACGTTTACTTAACCAGGAGCCTACCTATCTATTCCATCTCCTCGCCCTCTTCCAGCTCCTCACCCTCCTCCAGTTCACTGTCGTCCGAGCTGGCTTTGCCCTTCACCTGCATTTTCAACCGAGCCTGGCGAATGATTTCCTCCGCCTTCGCAGCTTCCTCTGCTTCTGACAAAACCTTCGATGGCGTCCGCAACGGCGAAAATGGTTCTGCTGTCACCGTATCCCCCACAATCTGCATCTTGGGGACAGCTAGGCTAGGCGGTAGCACACTGTCCCGGTCACGAGATCGGGAACGGCTGCGACTTCGGTTGGCTCGAGAGCGTCTTGATTCCCGTCGAGACTCGGACCGAGAGCGAGATCTCGAGCGTGACGCAGACGGAGAGCCGTGACTCCGCCGACGCTTTCTCGATGACCGATGACTTCGTCGCTTCTTGTGGTTCTTATCATCCTCCAACTCATCAACGGAGGAACGGCGGCGAGATCGACGAGGTCGCTCTTCTTCACCGCTGTCATCCTCTGCACCGAGGTCGCAACTATCCTTCCGGCTTCGCTTGCGGTTCTTGGACTTCTTTTCCAGCTTTCTCCTGTTATCTTCCTTTGCCATCGCGACCCACATATCGTATACCTGCCGAACGTAGTCAGGGAACTCCACAGTGCTATCTTTCGACTCGCGCTGCTTTTTGACTGCAGCTTCAAGAGCCGCATCAACTTCTTCAGGCTTGAGCTCCTCCCTTTGGTCGGTCTCTCCGTTTGCACTACCGGATTCTGCTGTAGCCTCCTTCTCGTTAGCATCACTCGACTCTTCGCCCTCTTCCTCACCTTCCTCGGGCGCTTTATTATCTAAATAGGCACCAACTCCATTCTCCAGAGCATCGATGAACACTGCATACGTCGTGGTTTCCGTCACTCGTAAAGGGGGTTCTCCAGCACGATCCAAGTGCTTACGAATCGCTGAGGCAGCAGGCGCAATTTCTCGTCGTAGACTACGCACAAATTTATCAAAGATGCGCCGTTGAGCTCTCCAGTGCAGATTTTCTCCACTTTCTTCATCTTCGTCTTCCCCTTCAGCAACTCCTTCTTCACTCTTGGTCTCCTTAGCTTGCTGCCCACTGGCATCTTGGAGGTGCTGAGCAGCAAACTCATCCCAGGTGCTTCCAACTGTGAGGCTTTGGCTACCCGTTAGCTCCTTAAGTCGCTCATTCAACTCACGCCCTAATTTTTCAGCGCGTTCGGCACGTTCAACTCGTTCACGTTTCCGTTGAGCATGCTCCAGCTCTCGACGCTCACGTAGGTAGTCTTCCGCCCAGTCATACACGTCATGTCGATCCACAATGCGAAGCGCGTCTTCACCAATTTTACCTTTACCATCTGGAAGTTCAACTTCCTCCAATAAATCCAAAACGCGGCGCTTAGAATCGCTATCAAGACGTTTGCTAGACCGATTGTCACCCAGCTCCAACTGCTTCGACTGAACACGCTGCCGCAGTAGCTCCATAAAAGCGACGTGCAGCGCCTCACGCTGCTTCCCGAGACGAGCTTTCTGGTTCCGCTCCAGATCCTGCATAAAGGTGTTGAACAGCTGCTGTTTCTCACGAGCCTCCTCAATGGCGGACCATCGGGCGTCGTTCCGGATAGAATAAAAGCTGTTGCCTTCGTTCACTTCCTCCCACGAAACTTGTCGGCGGCGAGATGGCGGCGCCAGGCTGGACTCAAACAGCCCCAAAAGCTCAATAAAATCCTCGCGCGCTTTCTTCACTAGTCGTCGCTTTTCAATCGTAGCGCGGTTCTTGGCTTGTGTGCAGTACTCAGCGTACGCCTGCTTCTTCTCACCGACCGTGTTCAACGCGAACTTCCAGCGCGGATCGCTCTGCATCGACGAATCTTTGTTGATCGTTCGCTGGGCATCACCCCACTTTAATGTCGGCGTGATCTGTTTATCCTCCAAGAACTGCTTGAACGCTGCCATCCGCTCGGCACGCGGCATATCAACGAACTGCTTCTCCTGCTCTTGCTCCTGCTCTTGTTTCCGCTTCTTGCGTGCCTGTTCATGAGCTTTCTGGCGCTTAATTTCCTCTTCATCATCTTCGTCTTCCTTCTCCGTAGATGCGGCACTCCCGTGCTCCGGAACTTGCATCGGGAATGAGACCGGCACTTGCGCTGCCATGGGAGATACAGTCTGCAGCGTGTCACTCGTCATCTTGGCCACTTGCTCTCTTGCCTTCTGCATCCTAAACTCTTCGGGCTGATCCCACACCGTCTCCTTGGTCACCGTGTTGAAATAGTAGAATGCTCCAGTAGCTTCGTCCTTGTATTCTACCCACTTAGGAGCGTGGATAACCTCTCCTGAAGCTTGTGCTGGGAAATCGTACGTACTTACCCCTGTAGCCGCATTGTAGTAGTACGTGGCTCCCTGTGGTGTCCTGTATTCACTCCATCCTGGGGGTAACACCGGTCCAGAATTGGCTGGGGACGGCGGAGCTTGGAACCCTGGCATAGCCAGCATAGGAGGCATATTAATGGTCATAGGCGGTCGTGCCATTCCGGCTGGCGGACCACGTACAGCAGGCACGCCGCGTCCCTGGAAGGCCGGAGGGGGTCCTCTAAACGCGAATGGAGGCGGAGGTCCACGCGCTGCGAACGGCGGGCGGAATGGAGGTGGCCCGCCACGTGGGAAACCTTGTGGAGGTCCGCGGAACGGAGGCGGAGCGCCGCGCGGATAGGCTGCGCCATTGCCATTGCCATTGCCATTGCCAGTGGACGAGGGACCGTAGTGGCTCATTCTTCAAGCTCTGGGGACGTCACTAAGCCACAAAGGACAACAGACACACGTTGCCTTAACAAGTCTGTCGTCGGGTCTGCAAAGGGGGGAAGGGCGGCAAGTGGCGGACTGACGGCGACGAGCTACAGTACTCACTTGGTGGTCGCAGTGCAGGGATCGCTGGATGATCGTGCTCGCCAACGAATGGAAGAGTGAATGTCTCTTGTTTTCTATGGTTTACAAAAACCAAGTGGACACCAATAATTGTATTTTGTGATGCAATTATTGATATTGGAACAGGATAAACAATAAGCACAATAATAACCATTATTGTAATCCTTCGAAGAGCAAAAATGCAGCAGCCACCTCCGCCTCCACCTCCTCTTCCTGGCGCTTTGTCGGGGCCTCCGCCACCGATGCCGCCGCAGCTGCAGGCTATGATGCGCCAGATGCAGAAGCGCCAGCCCAAGCTCCAACAGACGCAGCATGAGCAAGGCGGTCGAGGAGGACGCAATGGACGTGGAGGACGAGGAAGAGGACGCAATGGACGTGGAGGCTTCCAGCAGAACCACAGACAGAACCGTGGGTATAATAACCGCCAGTCGCAGTTCAAGCGAAAGAGAGGGCCAAGTGACGACGTGCGAGACGCCTCGAGGTTATTCATGCCGTCGTTCCTGGAGGACCCGTGGAAACAACTGGAGAATAATGGACAAGGCAATGCAAGTCATGAACATGAAGAGAAGAAGCAGAGTGAAAGGCGGAGAGAAGAGATGCGTCCTCAACAAGTGCGTTATCCTACAAAGGACGGACCTGGACGAGTGTTCTTCCAGCCGTCGTTTCTTGAGGATCCGTGGGTGCAGTTGGTGCATTGAAAAGTCTCTAAAAGACCACAGACGCAGAAGCTTCGTATACAGGCTCACGTCTGGAGAAAGTGGCGAAGTTGGCGCGATGCACGCGCGCGTTCAGCCCCTTGCTGATGTGGGCAGACTCGATGCTGGAGAGAGCAAACAACATGGTGAACGTAGCGCAGCAGTGGACAAGCCGAGGGTACAGGTTGTAGTGCGTGAGGTGCGCTACGGACTCTGGGCACGATACGATTTGACTGAGATGGCAGGCGCTTGAGTCGACAGGGCTAAGACATTTGATCATGAATTTTACCATTAGCATTCTGGAATCTTGGTGATCAAATGGGAAACAATTGTACTTTACCACAAGGCTGGGAACGAGCAGCAGACACTGAGTGACAGGTGGAAAGTTGAAAACACAAGCGAAGCCAGCACGAGACTTGTTATGCCCTGGTGAAGGCACGAATTTGCCAGCATACGGTGCACAAAGACGCTTGACGCTCGGGAAAAACTGCAGGCGTAGTACAGTAGCAGCAATGCAGCTAGCAACTGCGGGACGGCAGTCAATGTGTACTTGATGGACATGTCATGGTAGAGTTCTCGGTTCTCAATCTATGGCCGTCAGAGAATGTTAGTACCATGATGTTACAGCACACAGCTTTGTACACGTACATCAGTGGCGTGGTACCATTGACACAACCCAAAGCCGCCCTGTTGAGCAGAATCATTGCGGTTGTTACCGTATCTGACTTAGTGGGCAAACGCACATCGAAAAGCGTACAATTGCAATGCACGCCAAGAAGACGGGGTACAAACGGAGATACAGCGGCATGGCCTTCTTCATGCGAGAGGAGTTATGAGCTACCTGTGTCGCGATCTTGTTTGAGTGCAGATCACACTTTCTGGTAGCAAAAAATCATTGCGAAAGGTACACAGCTTTCACGATGGTACTACCTACCCCGAGAAGCTCTCGCAGTCGATACAAAGTTGTTTGCAGTGCTCGTGTGTGAATAGCATCTAATACTTCCGGATTCTGTACATTCTAGACTGATGCAGAGGAACAACAACAGGAAATCGCGATCGAATTGATTGAAATCCAAAACGACGGCAGATTACTTTCTCGTACAACCACTTCAACAAGGGGTCTACTTGATGATCACTAAACGGTTATCACTCGCAGCAACATTATCCATGAATCACCACGACGAGCAAACTCAACTCTTGCTACAAAAAAAAATTCGACTTTGTACTCTCCAGGAGCTTTTCAGATCACGAATGCTGTAGACGAACTCAATCTGTATACATGTAGGAAACACACTTATCTCAAAGTAGACGTAGCTCCGCAGTTAATGCAATGAAAGAAGGCTGTGTCTTGATTTTCCTGCTCGTACCCAACCAACTATGAAATCTCTACATGTTTCGAATAGCCTCTTCCTCCTCGTGCTCGAGACGCATAGCCTCCTTGATGGCGCGACTCTCGGCCTCCACCCAACCCTTCTCGATATCGTCGTACTCGGCGGGATCGGCGAACTCGATGCCACGCATCTTGGAGAACTTCTCCAGGAAGCGGTGGCTCTCCACCTGGTCGTACTTCTCGATGATCATGTTGAAGGCGTCCTCCTCCGGGATGCCGTGCTCAATGAGCGTCAGCTGTTCGTCTGCGAACTCGTACGCCGTCTGAGGGTCCACCATGCCGTCGCGCTGCTTCATGTACAGCTCGGCCAGTCGGTCCTGCGGGAACGTGATGACCGGCAGCTTGTCACGGTCCTGACGAGGCACAGGCGGAGGCGGGAAGCGGTCCACCATGGGGACCCACGACGGTCTGCGCATGCCACCGTTGCGCGACAGGCCCTTCACCAGGCGGATCATGTCCATCGTGCGCTTCCGAGCTCGGCCCATAGCTGCTACAGTCTCTGGCTCCGTTGACTTGTGAAAGGCTGTCGGGAGCCGCTCCTTTTCAAAGGCCTGTCATTGGTTGAAATAATTTGTATTTATGCAAGCATATTTTGTATATACTCAATTTGGACTATTTTATTTAGCTGGCAGATATTTAAATGGATGAAGAGGTTTGCCGCTGGAATACACAGCTTGCGTTGAGTACCAAGCTTTTTGCACTGACAATAAATTAAACATGTATTCGTCTGTGTGTCAATTAACTTCAATAACTGTAAAAGATCGAGTCACGGAGCGGTGCTCTAAATTAGAGTCCAATATGGGAGGCGGCCTTTGTGGGATAAACGGCCTTCAACTTCGATTTTTCTCGCTTTCCAAGCTCCGACCTCCATCATTTTTAACGATTGAATGAAGACTCCATGATCATTACCATTGACAAGCTGCCAATCTACCAAGGCGAACACTGCAATCAATGCTCGCTTCCTGGCAAAAAAATATCAATTCGAAGATAGCTAAACTGCAGGACAATTCGATGCTGGGAAATTTCCACCAGTAATATAGCATCTGGTTTTTGCTCAACCAATCAGAAGCGGGGCGGGATAAGCATTAGCCGAGAACAAAGACCGAATCCGCCATTTCCAGACAGTCACGATGTCGGAGCACACGTCAGCGCGCGAGTACGACCCGCTGTTCCCACGCAGCTACGCGGCGTCGTCCACGACCTCCACATCCACTGCGCCACGCTGCTACGGCGGTTTCGAGCAGCAGAAGCGCGTGTGGGCGTCCACAGCCCGGCGGTCGCAACGAATCCGAGTGATCGCTGGGCTGCAGGTGCTACTGGGACTCCTGGCATCCGGTAATTACCTTTGGCTGTCCAACATCTTCATGTCTGTCGTGGGGGTTGTCGGGCTGCTGGCTGTGCGTGCCGAGCGCATGAGCTGGACTGTGGTGGTACGTAACGAAAGATCTTTTTCAGACCGACACAGTATAGGATATATCTGATTTGCTGGTGTGGTGATGTTTTGTAGTACTTGCTGCTGAGCGCGATGGAGTTCGCACGTATTGTTATGCTCACGCCACATCTGTATGAACGATTCGAAGTACCAGGGTACGCTTTCTCACGCTACGAGTACTTCCAAGTGGCCGTGCTCGTGCTGGAAGAAGTGCTGCTAGTGGTGAGGAGCTACAGTTGTTTATTAGAGGTTTGTGCGGGATCTCTAAAGATTTCATTCTGTGTGCATTACAGCCTGCAGCATTCTTTGTCTGCATTGCCGCTGCCGCTGCCGTTGCCAATCCATTGTGGTAACTCCGACAGCTCCGTGCTGATGCCCGATCTTTCGGCATCGATACATTATCACAGAAGTACAAGAACAGCACAACGATGGGCACGCTGCAAGACGTCGACCTACCCCATTGAGCCCGGATTTATTAGGAATAGTTTTTTTTTTATCACATTGCGGATGGAGGGAGGCGACGTGGCAACGCTATTATTCTGCATGTAGAAGCTGACTGGGTGGCGACGCATCCAGCTGGGCGCTTCCTACATGTCATTGCCGTGTATTCTCGCACAGCTAACTTAATCTATATCGCCTTCACGACACAAAGATCATCTGAAAGTTGAAGTCTGGGGTGTCTTCTAGATGAGATCGATCGAGCCAGCTTCGACGTGTTCTTTAACAGTCTGGTAGCGCAGCACGTAGCGATCTGCGTCCGACACCTGAATGAACTCCCCACCCTTATCGTCACACTGCACGCCGCCGGCTTCCTTGCCCTGGCACAGCACAAAGCTGTCCAGATTCGGCTCGGCCACTACCGAAATAATAGATCCAGAAAATCAGATACAACAATAACAGCAAAAAGCTACGGCCTTCTTACCCATGCCGTCTGCTCTGAGGCTACTGTGATCCTCCGCAAACTTGCTCATCGCCAGGTCGTTCACGTGTGACTCAAAGAGCATCACGTACCTACACGGCAATGCAATAAAAAAAACCAATAAAAATGAGCAAACTCAACTTCAATAACTGGCAGGATGAACACCTGCGTACTCCTGGGCAAAATTGCGCTCTTTAACTGATAGCCGCGTAGTCAGCAGCGCGTCACTTAGAATGTGCACAGCGAACTTCTCAATCTAGCGGATCACCAAAAACAATACACAAAGCAAAAACGTAAGGGCTACATCTAGAGTACTAACTCTGCAGGTCTACGTGGTCAAACAGTACCTTCCGAAGCCGCGTACGGAGATATGACGACACCATGTAGCGCAGTCGGTCGATCTCCATCTGGTAGAGCTTGTTAATGAACGATTTCTCCTCCGTAAGCTGTGCACGGTCTTCGTAGACAGAGTCCACATACTCCTGTTGGTTTCGGATCTGCTCCAGCATCTCGGACACCATTTCTTCGTCATATTTCAGGATCTCCGGGGCATTCTGTACCAAACAGCAGCGGAGTTGGTTAAGTCCGTGTAAGTCCATCAATTCGGCATCGTTTCGAACAGAAGAAGGTGCGTGAGAATCGCCAGACAGAAGCGTACCAGCTCGTTCACCCAGAGCGTGCGCATGCGGAAGACATCTTCGTTTAACTCGTTCGGGTCGAACTCCGGCTGCGACGGCGTTTCCATGGTGACGATTGAATACAAATTGCCGCGAAAAAAAAAAGCATTTTGGTTTGGTCCGGACTATTTTATCCTCAAAAGAAATAGTCTTTTGTCGTGAGAAAGGCAACATCCAGGAACAAAAAATGTAGCTCCTCGAAGTGAAGAGCTGGTCTTTCTCGTTGCGATGGAATCGTTTAGAACTGATCTCTTCTCAGTGGCGAATCCTTCTCGAAGTAGAGAAGACTCGAAGACGAAGAGCTCACGAACCTCATGGGCGCCGTCAATTGTTGCGCGCAGACTGCGCCGGATGGTAAGTGGATCCTGCGTTCCGGTGTTGGATCGCTGCAGTTGAACTGAACGTGGAGCTGTTGCTTTTGACTTGCAGCGGATGTATGGAAGACAGGCGACCGCCAACGTTCATTGAGTCAAGGTGAAGCGAGAGTGTTGATGCCCATGTACGACTACGAGCCGTCGCTTTCGCTGGACAACGAAGACCACGCCTCAAGCACTGATAATGGCAGCGGCGGATTCTTTCCGGACACGCCACAGTCGATCTTGAACTACCAAGAGTTTACAGACAAGTCCATTGTGGTCGTGTCTGCTGATGGTGTGGTGGAGATCCACGGAGAGCTGGAGGAAAAGACGCCTTCAGCAGATGACGGAGAGCTGGAAGAGCTGTCACCGGAAGCGCGTGCACTGCTGCCTGCCCCTAACTCATGTCCTCGCTCAGGTGAGTAGCCGACGGTGAGTTCGCTTTATCTTTGCGTCGCTCTAACTGCATTGATTCGGACAGGCATCAACATGCGTCGACAATCCCCGACTTTCGGCAGCAGTAAGTCTCATGCATTGATGCCACGCCGTGCGCAGTCTTTTGCTGAAGGTGCATCAACCCGAGCACTTTCTATCGTATCCTTCTCTTCTCTGATCATTTCTGCTTCTGTTCGTGAAGTTTCAGTCCAGCCACGCCTCGAGGACTACCTGTGCACATGCAAGTACTGCCCACGCGCATTAACGATCCAGCGCGCCTTCCAGCTCTACGGCTTCGCGCTGGACCACCCCCAGAGCGAAGCATTGCTACGAGTGTTGCGCGCCTGCGCGAACTACGACGAGACCATCATGGAGGTGGATCCACTTTTGGTGCTGCACGCCGAGAAGATGCTGGAGCTACTCGGCTTCGACGAGGACCAAACCTTCCGTCTACTCGTCGCCTCGCACTTCCAGCGTCCATGAAGCTGCAACTAAATCAGAGATCTACCGGTCTTCACTCACCCACCCAGCATCTTCATTCACCAAGGTCAAGTTGAAGCTGTCAAGTTACGACCACCAAGGTGGCGCCGTCAATCAATCACAACGTTCGCTATGATGATTGGATGAAATCTACAATCCTTACTTTTTGATTCGCTGAAATGAGTTTTTCGTGTTCTCCACACAAGTGAACCACTGGCTGCCACATGTCCATTTGCAGCGTTTTGTAGCTCCTCGTCATTCCCCAAAGATCTCCCCCGATCCCAAGTTAATCCAAGCACCATGGCTCGCGAACAGACGTACATCATGATCAAGCCCGATGGCGTGCAGCGCCACCTGGTCGGCGAGATCATCAAGCGCTTCGAGACCAAGGGCTACAAGCTCGTGGCCCTGAAGCTGGCCCGCCCGTCGGTGGAGCACCTGGAGGCCCACTACTCGGACCTTGCCAGCCGCCCCTTCTTCCCGGCTCTCATCAAGTACATGAGCTCGGGCCCCGTGACCTGCATGGTCTGGGAGGGCACCAACGCGGTGCTGGAGGGCCGCAAGATGCTGGGCGCCACCAAGCCCACCGAGTCGGCTCTGGGCACGATCCGTGGCGACTTCTGCGTGGACGTGGGCCGCAACGTGTGCCACGGCTCGGACTCCGTCGAGTCGGCCCAGAAGGAGATCGCTCTGTGGTTCCCGGAGGGCGTCATCGAGTGGGGCGCTTACGACGACGAGTGGGTGTACGAGAAGTGAACAGCCCCGCGGCCAGCAGCTACAGCAACAGCGGTCAATCCACCTTCTGCTGTCGCCGCAGCAGTGAAAGAAGTCGAAGCAGAGCTCCCGCCGCCCTCAGGATGCGCGCACTGCACTCTTCTCTAGCTGTTTCAGTCGTAACTTCGTAGTAATGAAAGCTCCAGCAGATGGGAGTCGTTAAAAGCTCGTTTGGAACTCTTTCGTTGTGCCTTGTCATTTGGTTCTCCTTCTCTTTGTTGATGCAGTTTCGTGACCTAAAAATACGAGCCAGCAACGCCCTGCGACGATGTTCCATGCGGTGCTGTGCAATGGCCAGCTGGAGGATAGGATCAGGACGACGGCACTATGAAAGTGACTATAATCTCGGCCTCGGAGTCTCTACCACTGCTCGCGTCTCTGGTCTTTGCGCTGCTTCTCACCCACAGACATAGCGCGACTCACGGACATTCGACCGCTTCCTGCCGGAGCCTCTCAGTATTGGCGGTGACTGGAGCCATCAACTGGCCACCTATTGACGTACGCTGACCCTCCCCCTCCCCCTTGAATTCAAGAGGAGCCGCTCTCATTCCAAGATGGTCTCGGACGAGTACGAGGTGCACGTGCTGCCGGGCTTCGTCCCCATCTTCTGGTGCTTCGTGGGCGTCGGCGTCGTGCTCTTCTACTATTCTCTCGGGTACGCAAGGAAATACTCCACCACCGCTGCCTTCCTGTTACCCGTACGTTCCTTCTTCTTATCCTGAATTAAGCTTTGTTCCTAAATTCCTAATGCTGTCAATTATTGTGTAGCCATTTATCTGCTTCTGCCTCGTTTTCGACAACGCCATTATGGCTACAACTGGCATCGACCGTCGTCGTGCCAGCACACAGGCCATGCTGGCCTTCCACGCCTGTGTGACGCCAATGCTGCTGCTGGTGTGCTACGAATTGGCCTACCTCGTGCACAAGCACAAGTCTGTGAACTTCTGTGGGATCTCCTTTGAAAGCGGACACCGAGAACGCGGCAGTAGCTGTGATCGTGCGGGAGCAGCCTCGAATCTGGCCAAACGTCGGTTATGGCTGTCCACATGCCTTCGCTTCTTCGTCTGGCTCGTGGGGTGTGCCCTACTGGTGCTGAACCTGCTAGTAGCGTACAGCTGGACGTCGGATCTCACGCCTGAGGTTACCAGCATGTACGAGCTGCAGGGAGACGGCACAGCTCACACTGTATGTGCCGTTCTACCGGCGCTTGTGCTCGTAGCTCTTGCGCTCTACCTCGGCATGCGGATGTGGAACTACGGCACCAACTACTCGTACATGGTGCACGCCACGTGCTTCAACCCGTGGATCTGGATGCTTGTGGGAGCTGTCGCTCTCCTCGTGGGCTACCTCATGCCGTCTCCGATCTACGCGCTGTCTTCCAACGCCGGGGAACTCATCATGATGGCTACAATTGTGCGCATGTTCCGTGAGGTGCACCACGACATGCAGCAAGGACTCCAGTTCGGCGAGTTCATTGATCCTGAAGGGGCTGCAGCTCGCAGACAAGCGCCGATGAGCCCGAACGGACGGAGCAGAGGCCCCAGTCTCAGCAAGAGCACGAGTCTCAGCAAAATGGCGAATGACCAACCAAATGGCTACATGGCTGTAACGACCCCGAAGGAGTCCGAGCTTCCAGTTTCCTTTGCTAACCGCCTTCGTCGTGGCGATGAAGAGGAAAGCAATCAACCAAGTGCAAGTGCCGCTTACCTTTCGGTCGTTGTGGCTCGAGAACGTACGAACCCGCTGTGCGAGTAAGAAGAAGCAGGACCTTTTTGATTTCGGTGCAGATGTACACGTAGAAGACTCAACAATCCACTTATTCCCATCATCTAAAGAATCGTTTTTTTTAGCGGTTATTACACTCCACTGGAGAGCACAACGTGCGCTTCCTTGGAGTGTTTCTGCTTCTTCTCCAGCACTTTCATGATCTTGGTGCTACCTTCACCCGAGAGCATTTTCTGGGCTTCAAGTTCTTCCTTCAGCTGCCGCAATCGCTTCTCTTTCTTCTTCTTGCCAGGCTCATGACCGTGAAACTTGTACGACAGCATACGGAAGGCCTCCTTCTTGGTGAGCAGACGACCGAATTCGTCGCGATAGTCCAGTTTCACACCGTTCTTGACCCGTAAATCGTCCTCAAAGTTGCGATCGCGTGAATCATTCGCACGGCCAGCTTGTCGTTCCACACGCGTCTGCCGTAGGTCTCCAGTCTTACGGAGAAGCGCCAGTGTCGCACCCATTCCTGATCCCACCAGCGGCTGTTCCTCACCCCACACTTCACTCTCTTTGGTCTCCTCGTCCTCGTTGTCCTCCTCCTTCATTTCTTCATCAATCTCTTCTTGTTTCTGCTCTTCGACAGCAGGTTGTGGAGTAGGCTTGACCGTCGAAGCAGTTGGAACGCTGGTACCCGTTGCAACTTGGAACTGAGCTGCTCGCTTCTCCATAGCGTCACGTAACCTGGTCTCAAAGTCAGTAGCTTCGTTAAAAACCACTGTGTTCGAGGTGGTCCCAACGTCTCCAAATACGTGACCAACAGGTTTGAAGCTGGAAGATCTATCCATAACATCGTCTCCAGCGCTATCCGTCTGCACAACAGGAACCGCATCTTCCTCTTGGCTAATCGTTTGGCTTACGAGCTGCGCAATACGATCTTCACTGGTCGCTGGAGTCACTACAGCCTTCTCGTTCTGCGCCTGGTGTTGCGCTACTTGTCGAGCGCGAGCCAGTGACGCACTAAGCTCCATTTCGATAGCGGCGGCATCATCAACAATCTCGCTGTCGTCAATCGGTCGTCGCTTCATCTTCTTCTTACCGGAACTGGCAGCGAGAGCCTCGGATGCCTCCAAATTCGCCTTCTCGCGTGCTACTTGAAAGCGAAGGAGGTTTTCCTCCTCCTCAGCGTCGAAATCATCGTGGCGATTACGCTTGCGCCTTCCACGATCCTTAGACGTCGATTCGCCAGACTTTAAAGCTTCTTGCTCCAGCTGAGCAACAAGTGACGCAGAATCTCCGCCTTCTTCCGAGTTCAACTGCACCTCCACTGCATCATTCTCGCCCAAATCTTCATCATGACGCCGTCTTGACTTTTTCTTCTTCTTCCGTAACTTCTTGTTCTTCTTGTGCTTCGCGAATTGCGCTTCAACTTCCTCCTTTGTGTAGTAGTCCTCCACCCGCTTCCTTTTATCCATAGCAAGAGAAATGACGGCCACTTCTTCCTCCTCTTCGTCTTTACTCTCACTCTCCACTGCAGCAGATCCCCCTGAAGCATCGAGTTTAAACTTTCTGACTTCTTCAGCGTCCACCGCGTCCTGTTCTTCATCATATTGTGCCAACAACTTTGGCCCGTTTTTCTTCTTCCGAGAAACCCCCATCTCAATAAACTCGTCGTCATCGTACCCTGAATAAACCGGCATGGCTGCTCGTTTCGCTCTGGTCTGTTTAGCCACGCGGCGGTCTTTTTCACTCAGCTCCACATTGACAAGCTCGTCGTCTTCTTCATTTAACTCCTTGCCATCTTCTCCAAGAACTCTCCGGTCCTTCAACGTGAGCACAACCTCCTGTCCGTCCTCGAAAGTGTCCAATGAATGGCCCACCGTCATGCCAGCAAGAGCAGCAGCATCGTAGTTCTCCTCTGTCTTCTCTTCTGCTTTGTCCTCTTTCAGCTTCTTCTGTCTGGATTGTTTAACCCACTCCAGAGCATCACTCTTACCGTCTTTTGAGGTTTCTAAACCAGCTTTTAGCTGTTCACCCAGTGATTTCCCTGCTATTTTCTGGGTTAATTCTCGCCGGGTCTTGGACTGCTGCAGCTTCTTCTTGAGCTCCTTCTGCCCCCGCTCGGTGTCCAGTTGAGCGCTGGTCTTCTGCACATTAACGACCGCCTGCTCCTTCTTAGAGGGACCCACTGAGAGCGGCTTGAGACCCAAAGACACACGCAGCTTATTGGTCTCTTCGATACTTAAGGAGATCTCCCCATTCTTCTCGTCGGAAGCGGCCGCAGGGGCTGCACGGGGCTCCTCTCGACGGCGACTGCGGCTGCGACTGCGACGACGGGACGATGACACGTGGCGGTCACGGCGGGAGGAGCTCGCATGGCGCCGAGAACGCGCAGGAGATCGCGACGCGCTGCGACTTCGACTTCGACTCCGAGCCATTTCTTGCTTTCGTATTTAGTTTTCGGTATATTTGTAAGCCCGAAAATAACGCTATTTTCGGAGAGTTTGTAAATACGGCTTAAGGGTTTTAAAATAGTAACAATATTTCAAGTGTTTTAACAAGTTGAAGTTTCAACTTATCGACAGTTAAGGGTTAATGAATTTTTAAACCGTTAAGGGACTATGCAACTGGAGTAGCAGCAGCCAGCTTGTGGTCCTCGCAGCTGGCGTTATACCAAGTGCAGGACAACGCGTGGGAAAGCGTGCCTTCTTTTGGGTCCACGTGCCAGCGTAGAAGCAGCACGTTGAACGTTCGCAGCACCTTACTTGGCACCAGCCTCGCCACTAGCAGCAGCATCACCGACGACGCCTGGTAGATATGCTCACCGTAGTAGAGGTACCCGGTCACCAGCAGCGCCTCAACTGTCGTGCATCGCGTGCCGTTGTATGTGACGTACGCAAGATCGTCGCAGTCCCAGAAAAGTCGGTGGAACGAAGTACCGATGCAATTCCTCTCGAACGACGTGAGGTCGTCGTCTTCGGCCTGGTAAATCGCGGGTTTCTTGCCTGTGGCGCTAGCTACAGCAACTTTCGGAGTGGGGGTTGACGTGTTAAGTGCGTTGGTCTTCGGAGCCAGGACCTTCGCCATGAAGGACGTGATCAATGCCGCCAGCCCCAAGAGCACGGACAGAACTGCAATGACAGAGGGAATATTCACAGTGAACAGGACGCAGGCATCGTTCAAACCGCAATATTTCGCCCCTCGAGCCGACGTTTTGCGTAAAATCTCCGCATTCTGCGCTAGAATGGACTCGAACGGCGCCTTCTGCCAAGAGAGAAGCAGAGATCCGACGACGACGGTGATGACGATCTGCATGGCCTCCCATATCAGTCGGAAGTGCCGATCCAGTTGCTGATCTCCTGATCGAGCCTTCAGGAGATTGACAAACGAGTAGGAGAAGGCGAAAATACAACACGTGAGGTTGGCGATTGATTCCCCAGTCAACGTCCCAGTTGCAAGGCCAATCATGTACAAATCCGAGTTGTAGACGAGATGGTATCCGATCTGGGCGAGGTAAACGACTTGCATCCGACCGTTTTGACAGCGATACGCCCAGATTTGAGTCAGTAAAACCGATCGCTTGTGTGACATCACTTGGTAAAGACTGACAATGCCCATGAGGAGAATCTGCATGACGACAACTCCAGGTAGCACACTGATAACGACTGTGTCGGCATATCGACTTCGAAAGGTATTGAGATTCATTCCAACGCGATCAGGTTTCTCTGGTGTGATATAATGCTCCCATTCCCACAACGAGTTAAAATAATTGTGAACACAAACATCACCAGTGCTGCAGAGTGGGATATCATCCGGAGAATGCACCATTAGTCCATACCCAACCCAGTGCTTGGAGATCTCGCATGTGTCTTCAATGTAAATCCCCGTCGTATTTACAGCCCGAACACGACAACCGCCATAATACCCACGGAGTAAGGACTGCACTACAGTAGTAGCTCCATTCTGCGTCTTTGACGGGTCAGCTGGAGAAGTTCGAGAAATCGCAGGCAAACTGCTAGTGAAGCTGTAGGGAAACAGCGTTAGTTGATCCGGAACGACTTCTAGTAGATCTCGTCCATTAGTAGCAAGCGCTAACTTGGAACCCACAAGACCATCAATATCAACTGCAGGTCGACATTCAGTGTAATCTGGGAAAACGTGGGTATCCACAGCGGGCACCTGACCAAAACCGCCAGTTGTCGGGTACTGGAAGAGCCGGACGACGGACATCATCGTCCAGCCGGAGACACACTCCTCTGCGTGTTGAATGGCCAACTCCAGTTCCCGCACCATTTGAGGCGCGAGATTGAGATTCGCCATGTGAACGATGTTGAGCAGTTCTTGTGCTGTGCCAGTGACGACGATGGGAGACGTCCCCCACTCGTTCTTGCTGCTTTGACAGAGAGTTCCGTTGGTATCCAGATCAGCTGAGAACGCAAGAGCCTCGTCACTTAGAGAACTGAAGTCGTAGAGCTCCTCTTCTGGAGGAAGAGACGTGAACGTGAAAAATGGCGGCGCTGACGTGATGGCTACATCTTCCAGCAGTTTGTACTTGAGCATGACGATCTTGCACGGCCCAAGACACCCGGTGCATCCTCCAGCCATCGATGGGTCTCGCTCGGTGAAGGCGAAAATGCTGCGGTTGGCCTTGATGAAGACGGTGGCGTCTGTTAGGTATCTAGTGCAGGCAAAGAGCAGGAGAAGAGCGAGCGGCCCCGCGATTATCCGACCTATGATAGCGGTGTAGGCTGCGATTGCGGACGGACGCAGAAGAGATGCCCAGGTCTGTGTCTTACGAGCATGGGCCTGCTCTTGGTAGTACGTCAGCGCCCATTGCGTCGAGGTTTTATCGTCTAGAGCCTTCATTTGGAGTGTGAATCTGCTAAAAGTCGCTCCTAGGACTGCTAACGTGTGGGCTGAGTTAGCAGCCTACCGTAGGGATACAACGTTTCAACTTAACCTCTTTATTTTATGTTTTAGCGTATCGTATTTTAAAACCGGTTAAACCTTTTTTTATTAAATTCAGTCAACCTTCGCGCGACCTTCCACTTCAACAACCGGTTAGTCGCCACTTGATCACAACTGTCGGGCATTTCCGTGCCTGTCCTTCCTCACTTCGCAAGTCTCCAAGATCCGCAAGCCCCCAATGATTGTTCCTGTCATCGACATTTCCCCGTTCGTGAGCGAAAGCCCGAGCTCCGCCGCTGCTCGAGACGCGATCGTCTCTCAAGTGGCCGACGCCTGTCGAAACGTCGGCTTCCTCGTCGTCACCGGCCACGGGATCACCCCGGCCACACTCGCCGACGCTTTTGGAGCTGCAAAAGACTATTTCGACCAGCCGACGGACGTCAAGAAGAGGGTTTCCATGACGCCGGAGTACCCTTATGGCTACGAAAGCGCCGAGATACTGTCCAACTCGATCGAAAAAGACGACGGGAAAGCTCTCGCGGACTTGAAAGAGACGTTCCAAGTGTGTGTGGGGCCGGAGGGACGAGAGCCCAATGTGCCAGCTCGATGGCCGGTAGGACCGGACGGTTTTAAGGGCACGATGACCTCATACTACCGACATGTGGAGAAACTGGCAGTGGTCATGATGAGGATCTTCGCCTTTGCGTTGGAGCTTCCTGGTGACTATTTCGACAAGAAGATTGACAACCACATGTCGTCCTTGAGGATCCTGTAAGTATGAAGGGAAATAGTGAACGAAATCGACTGAAAATTCTAACTTTACTGCTGTTTTTTTTTTTCGTAGGAATTACCCACATCAAGACCAGGAGCCGGGAACGGAGCAGATCCGAGCGTCAGCGCATACGGACTACGGCAGTTTGACGATCTTGGCGGTAGATGATGCTCCTGGCGGGCTGCAGGTCAAAGATCTGCAGGGAGAATGGCACAGTGTCAAAGCTCCTGCCAACTCGTACGTGGTTAATCTGGGTGATCTCATGCAGCACTGGACGAATGATAGTTGGCGCTCTACCATGCACCGAGTGATTAATCCACCGTCCGGGTCCAAGAACAACCGTCGTCAATCCATTGCCTTTTTCCACAACATCAACGCTGATACACTTGTGCAGTGCATCCCAACGTGCCAATCGCCCGAGAACCCTGCGAAATACCCCCCAGTTCTTGCAGGTGAATACCTAATGGCAAAACACAATGCTGCAATGGGAAGGTAAACCCAACAGGGTACGAACTCATCCGAATTCGTGAGAAAAAAAAAAACTAAATCGGCACCTTGAGACGGAAAAAGCCAAAAATTGACTCAGTTTTACACTCATATCCACATTCTACTCGGAACAATTCTTTAGCTCACCAAGATGCACGACCCTGCAGACAAACAGGGGCAGAACTGGGCGGCGGAGTACTATCTCCAGCAAAACCTCGTCCGTCAGAGTCAAGGATTGCGTACTCTATTCCAGCCTTCAGTGCTTATGGCGAGTCTAGCTGTGGCTGGTCGCATTCTCGTCGGTCCACTCGCTCTCCTTCTGCTCTTCTTCGCCACCGGTTACTTATCCAACGCTACAGTCCTCATTAAGTCCGACAACAGCTTCTTCGCCTTCACTCAGAACGATCTGTCCATGGCTGGAGGCTGCACCGACTGCTTGGGGCCTTGCAAGATCGTCCTGCTCAAGTACACACTCTTCAACGGCAGCGCTCTCCTCAGCTCCCCAGAGTTTAAAGCCTTTGGCGCTCTAGGTCCAACAGAATCTCTATATGATTTCAGTCCTTTAAGTGCTCAAGCTCTCGCTCTTGGAGACGAACTGGACGCGAACGACGCCATTTGCCAAAGTGGCTACAACGAGTGGGGATCTACGACGAACGTGGTGTCTGGGACAGCGCAAGAAGTGTACAATGCCATCAAGTTTCTGAATCTCAGTGTGGCGCCACAAATGGTACGGGAACTTGAGATTGCCATTGACAAAGCGAGCGAATGCGTGTCAATGTGGAACATGATCATGATCACGAGACTTTTCCAGTATCCGACCACGGTTGGAGATAAAAACTTTGCGAAAATCCCTGCAGTCGACTTAAATGTCTTCCCGGATTTCACGGAATGCCGCCCCGTAGTGGAAATCGACGACAATCTCGTTGGATCGAAGCTCGCGTACGACACCCAAGGGCAGGACTTATTAGTTGCCGTTCCTGAGATCCTAACGCTTTTCCCTTACAGCTTCACGAGCAGTTTACCTGCAGTACCAAGGGTAGTTCCATCGTCGAACACTCACTATCAAGCGTCCACAGTTGTTGAGCCTTTGTTGCGCGGTTATTACGGTGCGTGTCGTGTTCGAGCTGTGAATACAACGGGAATCTACATTGAAGACACGTGTGAAGTCAACGAGCACTGGGCGATCTATGGATTAATGGTGCATTCTCCCGACGACGTCCCCTTATGCAGTACTGGAGGTGTGTGCATTCACAATTACTATAACTCATTGTGGGAATGGGTTAATTACATGGAAGCAGATAAACCCAATCGCATCGGGATGAACCTCAATACCTTCCGTAGTCGATACGCTGATACTATCGGGATCAGTGTGTTACCAGGTATCGTGGTGATGCAGATCTTACTTATGGGCATTATCAGCTTGTACCAAGTGATGTCGCACAAGAGATCCGTCCTGCTGACTCAAATCTGGGCTTATCGTTGCCAGAATGGGCGAATGCAAGTGGTTTACCTCGCTCAGATCTCGTACCACCTCATCTACAACTCGGATCTGTACATGTTGGGGATGGCAACGGGCACTTTAACTGGAGAATCAATCGCCAACCTCACGTGCTGCTTCTTCGCCTTCTCGTACTCGTTCGTTAACCTGGTAAAAGCTCGTTCGGGGGATCAACAACTGGATCGGCACTTCCGTTTAACGTGGGAAGCCATGCAGGTCGTTATCACCATTTGTGTCGGTTCAATTCTCTTGTCGATTCAACGCACTCCACTCGTGATGATTTTCTCTGAAAATGCCGAAGTTTTACGCAAAACGTCAACGCGAGGAGCCAAGTACTGCGGGTTGAACGACGCCTGCGTCCTGTTCACACACAACATGCCTTCCGTTGTGGCCATAGTCTCCGTCCTGTTGGGTTTTATCGCTCTGGTGACGTCTTTTCTTGTGAAGAAATTGAGTCCAAAGGTGAAAAATGCCGTTCGATCCGCTCGAATGTCGTTGACGGGGACGTACGGAAGCGAATCCACACGGGATTTAACAGCAAAAGTGGCTTCCGGTGGTAAAACCCACCAAACAACCGACCATTTAACGACTTTTGAGAAGAATTGTATTGGCGCTCCTTTCAAGAAACTCTTTCGAGACTGTGATGACATGGCCTACGTCATGTACAACGGAAAGCGGTGCATCACAGTGGAAGCGCTGTTACTTACCGGATACTTGTACTACGGAGAGCATATCTACCAGGCCTCTGCCGTCATGATGCTACTGCTGGCTCGGTTGATGCCCAGAAAGATGCTCCGCACCTTTAACATGCTGCTTCTGCGCTGGCACGTCGACGAGAAAGAAGGCACGCTTTCCCACGCCATGTCCTGCACTTGGTACACTGCCAGCAAGGAGAACCACCAGTTATCTGGGGCTACACCACTAGCTTAAGCTCCAAGGCAGCCGTCCTCTTTGTAGTGGTTAACCCTAAGATACGTATATTCAATGGCGTTTTGTGTGTCAGGCCTCACGCGCGGTATTCCTGCTCTTTGTGGCCACGAGCTGATGCTTGTAAAGCTATGTGGACGATATTTGGCACCGCCCGAGTGTTTTTGTATCCAACTGAGGCTGAATTCGGCAAGATTCCTGCTGCCACTTTCAGTTGAATTTACAGAATGTCGCGCGGTAGACACGAATTCCAAGCTTGTACTTGCCACGAGTGGCAAAGATCTTCTTGCACAAGTTCCCGATGGCTTGACGTTGTTCCCGTACGGTTTTACGAGCAGTATGGGAGAAATATCTCGAGCTGTTCCGGCTTCGAACACGAAATACAAAGTGGCTACAGTACTGGGCCCCAGCATACTACGACTACCGGTACCCAAATTTGGGCTTATCGATGTCAGAACGGACCGGTACGAAGTGGTTTACCTTGCTCAAATCGCTTAAATCGCTTATCACTTCTACTACAACTCGCCTTTGTACCTTTTGGGGCTGCCATGATTCTTTTAACTGCTAGTGCCGAGGAAATTCCTGCTCACATTCAACGCTCTCTTGCTACGCTCGTGTGGATCCGACACAAGAGGCGCTCGCCCACGTGTTACCGCGCACATGGTACACTGCGCGTGCTGAGAGCCACAAAGTGTCGGCGACCGTGCCCGTGGCCTGGTCCAACACTTTCATTCCAAATTTACAATTATTGGATAAATCCATGAGGAATCAAATTGCACTTTGGCTTCATTATCAGCAATTCTTTCGTGTGAAATGCTTTTTTTATGCTCGAGAAATTAATGGAATCCGATAAACACCATTTCTCAATCTACACGCAAAGAAACAAGTTCCCCATGCAGCCAATTAAGCTACTACGTTGCCCTTTGCTGGTCTGGCTGGCTGTTTGGCTCTCAGTGATGGGATTTGGATTCGTGGACGGCACCAACACGTTGACACTGACGAATGACCTTTTCACCATCCCCGACGGAGTTTTCCACTTGCCAGAACTGGAAGAACTGTACGTGCAGCCTCAATTGTAATTGGAGTTTGGGATCTTAACGTTACTTGGTGCTTGTATAGGCGTTTGACCGGCAATCTCTCGTTGTCTCGGAGCTTCACTACCGCCCAAGCCAAATTCCTTCAAGATCGGACGTGGAACCTGGGGGAAGAAGATTTCGTGCGTTTAAATAACTGCGGGTCAAGCTGGGATCAGATCCACAATATCACTGTCTGCATCATCGATGCTGGTGAGGAGTCAAGGACTGAACGTCTGCGAAAGCTGGTTGAGGACAAGTACGCCTGCACGGGACAATTCTCAGGAGGGGAACTTGCCGCTTGTATTGTAGGCGCCATTGTTGTCGTCCTACTCATCAATGGCTGTGTTTACTTTTGGAAGAAGCAGCAAGTCACACGCTCGTAAAGTTTCTTTTTGAAGATCTTTTTACCACTGCGGAATCTACTGTAGACTATGAGCAAGGCTCTATGAATTTCAACAAAATGTTTGATCTTTTTAGTATGGGCAGAGCCTATCGCAACTCTTTTACAAGATGGGCAGCATTAGGTTTCCAATCGGTCATCCAAAACTGCGTACCAGGTATCCGCTGTATCAATATCCAGCGGTACATGCACTTTGGCTTCATAGATCCCAAAGGATTGTCGGTGTCATCGTCGATGACCTGTACCGATCTTGATGACGGCTCAATCCGATCCTTTCTTGCTTCAGTGGAGACTCCATTCGTGAAAATTCCATCGTACCATGACTTCGTCGGCGAACATCTTGACGACGAGCTGCAATGGCTACTGCGACCAATTCACACCTTGCATTGTACGAGGAACTGGTGTTGAGTGTCTGGACGCAAACGTGGACGAAAGTGGCACATTCAGGCTCAGGTTTAGCGAGATTAACGCCGTTGGGGCCGTGGAACTGGGCCCAAACACAACTCATGTGTACGTTGGTCTCCCTATTGCGATGCTTAGCTGGTTCGCTGACCTGGACGTTTATTTGAACAGTGTGCTTACAGATGGGTACACTTCCGATGGATTATCCGGCGAAGTGACCAATATTACCTTTGATCCGACTTTCGTTATCGCCGGAGAGAAAATCACCGACGTCAACATCCTCAATCTCAACATTTCTTCAGCCGACCGACTTCCGTCCATTCTTCCGGACGGAATAGTAAATCTTCGACTGGAAAACACCTTGATGAAGGAATTCCCGACCGTCCCGCTACTGCAGCTTCGGTCACTTTCGGATCTGTAAGTACATTTTGGGATTCAATGCTAATGCTAGGGACCAAAACCTGATATCTGCGTTTTTCGTGATCAGAAACTTGGATTCAAACTCCATCGAAGAGATTGGCACGGGCGCGTACTTGGATAGTCTTCAATCTCTGTACGTTTAGCCCTAACAGTATTTTGCTCCGGTGAATCTAACATTTTCGGATGATAGGAGTCTGCAAAACAACGAGATGGACACGTTTCAAGGATATTTCCCCAGTCTGCAAACCTTGTAAGAATTCTTTTCTATCCCTTAAGTTTAGTTATGTCGAATTGATTGTGATATTCTGTGGTAGAATTTTGAGCCACAACAAGTTCACTGCCATTCCTGAAGGCATTTACCACGTGCCCCAGCTCAAGACGCTGTACGTAATACATGTACCCCAATATTTCCGTTTATTAAATCCTCACACCCACATATTTTCTGCGCAGACGAATGGCCCATAACCCGCCACTTTCTCGTTCCTTCACGCGCGAACAAGTCGATTTCCTTCGGAGGTTGGCGTGGGACCTTCAAGATCGAGATTTCGTTCCCTTCACCGGTTGTGAGTCAAGTTCCGATCGAATCCATGGCGTATCCGTCTGTATCAAGAACAACCCAGTCCATGCAGCAGTGGAGCGGAAGCTGTACGACTACGAGAGCTACGCTTGTCCTGGACGGTACTCCAGCGGTGTGCTTGCTGGCTGTATTATCGGCACGATAGTGGCGATGCTGGTGGTCGGAGCTTTTGTGTGGCGATGGCAGAAGCAGAAACTGCAAGGAGTTCCCAGCTCGGGAAAATCCAGAACTACCAACGCGTCCGTCTCAGTGTGGCAGGACCCACAACTTCTCTCGATCCAGTTGAGATCCGAAGAGATCGAAGACGTAAGGAAAATTGGCGGTGGATCATTCGCAGACGTTTGGCTCGTGAAGTACCGAAACACGCAACTTCTGGCATCCAAACGCTTGAGAAAAGTGCACGAAACGCATCAAACCACGCAGAATTTCCTCGAGGAGATCAAGATGGCTGCGAAATTCGACCACCCGAACGTTGTCAAGCTCATTGGTGCAGCTTGGACGGTGGAGTCGGACGTGCAGGCTTTGTCCGAGTACATGGTGGGCGGAGATGTGCGTGAGTTTCTAATTTACCCCCAAACGCCTCGAACCTGGACAGCTCGGAAGCTCCAAATTGCTCTGGATGTGGTCGAAGCCCTCGTGTACCTGCATTCTTTTATCCCCCCGGTCGTGCATCGAGACTTAAAGTCTCGTAATATCCTGCTCTCGAAGGAGATGCGAGCGAAGTTGACGGACTTTGGCGTTTCACGGATCATGTCGGAGGAAAACACCATGACTCAAGGAGTGGGGACAAGTCGGTGGGAAGCGCCCGAGGTGCTGACCGGGAAGGACGATTACAACCAACAAGCGGACATCTTCAGCTTTGGAGTGGTGCTCTCGGAGTTGGATACACACGCGATCCCGTACGACAATGCTCGTGGCCCGAATGACAACACGCTTGCGAATGTAGCCATCTTGCAGAAGATCGCGATGGGGGTCATTCGACCGACCTTCTCCTCGCGTTGTCCGCCGGATATTCGAGCACTAGCGGATCGCTGCTTGGCCCACGATCCGGATGATAGACCTTCGGCGCCAGAGGTGGCGTATGTACTACGAACTGCAACGATTTAACCCTTATGGATACATGTAGTTATTTTCGTTTTTATAGAATTTGCTATTGATAAAAAAATGGATCTGTCTGTGCAACGGACCCAACCTTGAAACTCCTCGGTTTGTGGTGATGACTACTCACTTTAGCTTGCGTCTCTTGAATTCGCCATGACCAAGGGCGATAAATACAAGGTGGAGGCTCGAGGCGGTGGGGACTGGGCGACGGAGTACTACGCCGAGCAACGACGACATCAAGACCAGCAGAACTGGTCCGTTCTCCTTCAGCCTTCGGTCCTGGGGGCTGCGTTGGCTGTAGCTGGTCGAATTGTCGTGTGGCCGCTCGCTCTCCTCATTGTTTTCACGTCGACCAAGTACCTCACGAGCGGGAACGTCCTCAAGCTCGTGGATGAAAGTATCTACGCGTTCACGGAGCAAGACCCGGTGATGGCAGGCGGTTGCACTGGCTGTTTGGGGTTAAACAAAATCTGCCTCGTCAAGTACAGCATCTTCGCGCAGGACGCCATCATCGGAGCCACAACATTCAAGAGTTTCGCTGGTCGGAAGCCAGACTTGTCCTTGTATGACTTCAGCAACTTAAGTACGCAAGCTCTCGCGCTCGGCGACAAACTGGACGCCAAGGGCGTTTACTGCCAAAGTGGAGTGAACGAGTGGGGCTCCATGACTGCTGGCATCGCTGGAGACGCTCAAGATATCTTGGATGTCGTCAATACGTTGAATCTCAACATTGCACCGCAATTCCGACGTGAACTTGAGATAGCAGTGGCTGGTAAAGCTCCGTGCGAATCTGGATGGAACATCTACACGATCACTCGCTTGTTCTTGTACCCGGCAGCTAAAGGCAGCGCCAACTACGCGAGTATCCCTGGGATTGACTTCAACGTCTTCCCGGACTACACGGAATGCCGTCCGGACGTGACAATAGATGACAATCTGGTCGGTTCCAAGCTCGTACTGGAAACCAACGGGGAAGACCCATTAGCTGTCATTCCGGACATTTTTAAATTGTTCCCATACAATTTTAAGAGCAGCATTCCTCCAGTATCAAGGTCTGCTCCGGCGGGAACCACGAAATACTCAGCAGAAACTGTACTTCAGCCTCTGTTCAAAGGATACTACGGAGGCTGTCGTCTTCGTGCTGTGAATACCACAGGCGTCTACATTGAAGATACCTGTGAAGTGTCGAAGCGCTGGTCCACGTATGGACTAATGATCCACTCGCCGGACGACATCCCAATGTGCAGCACGGGTGACGTCTGCATCCACAATTACTACAATTCCATTTGGGAGTGGGTTAACTACATCAGTGCCGACAATCCGTCACGTATTGGCATGAATCTCAACACTTTCCGTAGTCGATATGCTGACACTGTCGCTGTCAGCGTCTTACCCGGCGTCGTGGTGATGCAGATGCTGCTCATGGGCATTATCAGCTTGTACCAAGTGATGTCGCACAAGAGATCCGTCCTGTTGACTCAAATCTGGGCCTATCGGTGCCAGAATGGGCGGATGCAAGTGGTTTACCTCGCTCAGATCTCGTACCACCTCATTTACAACTCGGATCTGTACATGGTCGGACTGGCCACGGGGATGTTGACGGTCGAATCAGTCATGAACCTCACGTGTTGCATCTTCGCCTTCTCGTACGCTTTCGTGAACTTAGCTAAGGCTCGTTCAGGGGATCAACAGCTTGACCGCCACTTCCGTTTAACGTGGGAGACCATGCAGATCGTCATCACGTCTGTCGTCGCTGCTATTCTGCTCTCCGTGCGGCAGACGCCCTTGGAGTTCATCAACGCGAACAATGGTGAGATTCTCCGCAAGACTTCGGCTCGAGGAGCCAAGTATTGCGGCCTTAACGACTCGTGCGTGGTCTACAAGACCAACATGATCGTCTACATTACCATCTTCTCCGCTGGTTTAGGCGTCGTGGCCGCAATTACTTCACTCGTCGTCAAGCGGCTGAGTCCGAAGATGAAAAGCGCCGTACGTTCCGCCAGGATGTCGCTGTCCGGTCAAGGCAGCTTCAAGCACAGTCGCGCATCTGTTCCCAACACGAATGCGCCTGTGGTTGAGAAATCTGATGCACAGATCAAGAAAAAATCGCTGAACGAGGACGGACTCACGTCGTTCGAGCGCAATTGCATTGGCGGCCCCTTCCGCAAGCTCTTCCGGGACTGCGATGACATGGCGTACGTCACGTACAAGGGGAAACAGTGCACAACAGTCGAGGCGCTGCTGCTCACCGGGTATCTCTACTACGGCGAGCACATTTATCAAGCTTCGTCGGTTATGCTCCTGCTATTGGCCAGAGCTCTGCCCAGGAAGATGCTGCGCACATTCAACATGCTACTGCTGCGCTGGCACGTGGACAAAGACACGGGCGTGCTCACTCAAGTGCTGTCGTGTCCATGGTACGCCGCAAGCAAGGAGAACCATGCGCTAACGGGAGCTATGCCCGTGGCCTGAACAATATATTGTTGATCTTGAAGTTAAGTGCTTAAAAAAACAAACAATAAATATTGAACTTTTAAAGAAATTAACTGCTAGAAGATGGCTACACAAACGTTAAATAACGTGTTATTTACCAGTTAAAAAAGAATGGCTACATTACAGAATGCACGACGGTGGCAATACCCTGACGAGTCGGTCGTCTCCGAGTTCCCCTCGGGCTCGGCGCAAGGACCAAGAAGACCTAGAGGCGGGTACCCCTCGCAGTAGACGGACCTCTGCGTCTGTGCAGCATCATGGGGCGAAGCGTCCCGTGTGGCACTACGTGGTTCCTCTTCTATTAATGCTGACGGTGTTATATTCCTTTTCGGGGGGAGACGACAGTAAGAGTCTGGCGAGCGTGGAAAATAAACCCTCTATTCAGGAATTACCCACAGAAGACGCGCGAGAGGAAGAGCAAGAAGCTGAAGGGGAATATGAGCGCTTCTCCAAGGACAAAGGGATCATCATGTGCATGCACAACGGCGCCGTCCCTATGGGGCTTTCACTGGTGCGGGAGTTACGCTGCCTCGGCAACAAAGAGGTTATCCAGATCTACCACTGTTTCCCGGAGGAAATGTCCAACGCTTCTCGCACTTTGTTACTGGAAGCGGACGATAATTTGGAGATTGTGGACGTCTGCACGGATCTGGTAGCCAAAGGGAAGTTAACGGAAGACAGGGCGAGGCATTTCCGCAGTTGGTGGATTAAACCGCTCGCCATGTACCACACAGACATCAACGAGGTGCTGCTGTTGGATGTTGACGACATTTTCCTCTCGAATCCGGCCGTGCTGAGAACCACAGAGGGGTACAAGAGGACAGGCACGACATTCTTCTACGACCGAGTACTGTCCAGTAAGGAGTTCTTCAACCAAGATGTCGACGGAGAGCAGTACCTCAATAAACTGCTCAATGAGTTTGACTACGAAAAGTACGGATTGCCCACGGGATCCACGCCGTCGAAGCACCTGAACCCTAAGACGTCCTATGCCTGGAGACGTCAGACTTCTCATGAACAGGATTCGTCTCTGGTGGCTATTGACAAGTCACGAGCGGGTCAAGCCTTGAACGTCATGTTCTTCCTCATTACAGAGCAGCACTTCGTCCACGAGTTTTCATACGGCGACAAGGAGACGTTCTGGATCTCGTACGAGCTGGCGAAGCAGGAGTATTTCTTCTCTCCTTGGGGAGTGGCTGGTATTTCTTCATCCACTAACAAGGACGTGGAAAAACACGAGGACTCGCTTTGTGGCAGTATCGTCCAGTACCTGCCGGTGGAGAACGACACTTCCGAGGTGCTGTACGTGAATGGGAAGGCGCTGCTGAACCCGTTCCCTGTGCCGATGGACAAGCTGGGCACAGCCTCTCATAATGTGCTGTTCAACACCAACCCGACACACGTTACGAAGCGCCAAATTCGAAGGGGGATTGGCCATACAAAGACGGATTACGAGGGCGAATACGCCATGGAATGCCTGATCGGCTTCGGCTCCGAGCCACTCCCGGAGAAGTTTGCGGCTCAATTGTTACGGCGACGCATGTTCTACTTCGGTATTCGGATGGGGGTTCTCTCAGCGTTGGACCAGTGTTTTCCCTTCGACGGAATGAAGTAATTTCATTTTGTAAGTTCCCAACAAACTTTACAATAAAAGTAAAAACTTTTTTTCCCCCGGATAACAGTAGCCTCAAAGTGGGAAAGCGCTACGTAACGGACGTCCTCTTTGCTGCAACGGACCGTTTATTCTTCCTTTCGCCTTGCATCAAACACTTTGGATAATGCGAGATATTATCGACATTCACTCCGAACACCCAAGCTCACCTCGTCATGGCAAGTCGAATAAAATGGGGTGGCAATACGCCATTCTGCTGCTAGCGGCGTGTATTGTGCTGTTTTCAATGATGAAGACCACTTTACCAGTCGAACAGAACGTCAAAGCCACTGGTGTTACACCGCTGTCGTTGGTTACTAAGGCGTTGAAGGCGGAGGATACTGCACGAGCCTCAAACCCTCGAGATAAAGGGATAATCTTATGTATGCACGATAAGGCTGTTCCTTTGGGGCTCTCCCTTATCCGGGAGCTGCGGTGTCTAGGGAATCACGAGCTTATCCAAGTCTACCACTGTTTTCCGGACGAAATGTCAAATGTTTCGCGTAATTTACTGCTGGAATCTGACAACAATTTGGAGATCGTGGATGTATGTACGGACCTGGTGGATCGGAAAATCATGACACAAGAGAGGGCTCAACCTTTCAAGAGCTGGTGGGTCAAGCCACTGGCAATGTACCACACGGATGTCAAGGAGGTGCTTTTGCTTGACATCGACGACATTTTCACCCGCGATCCAGCGGTGATACGTTCCACTGAAGGCTACAAACGAACAGGAACGACATTCTTCTACGACCGAGTCGTACCGGAACGAAAGTTTTTCAACAAGGACTTTGAAGGAGAGCAGTATCTCAAGAAACTACTGGATAAATTCGACTATGACCAATTTGATTTACCGCGCGATACTTCCCCTTCGCCCCGTTTGGACGCATCTTTCGCGTGGAAAGAGAAAACGTCCCATGAACAGGACTCGTCGCTTGTAGCCATTGATAAATCACGAGCAGGCAAAGCAATGGACGTCATGTTCTACCTGATTACAGTAGAAATTCACGTACACGACTATTCTTTCGGTGACAAGGAGAGTTTCTGGCTGGCCTACGAATTGGCAAGCAGGAGTATTTCTTCTCTCCATGGGGGGTTGGTGTTATTGAGGCCACGCTGAATGAAGACATGACGAAACACAATGACACGCTTTGTGGGAGTATTGTCCAGTACATGCCAGTGGAAGGAGAGTCGTCCGAGCTCCTGTTCGTGAATGGGAAAGCTCTTCTGGATCCAATTCCAGGCCCCATTGACCGCTTGGACGACACCAACCTCAACGTCTGGTTCAATTTGAACCCGACACACGTCACACCTCGACAGAAGCGCAGGATGAATGGGTTAACTCAGACGGACTATCAAGGAGGATTTCGAGATGAGTGTCTCGTGGGCTTTGGCGCTGAACCACTTCCTGAAACGTTTTTGCCTCGATTACTACGCCGCCGCTTACATTACTTTGGTATTCGCATGGGCGTGCTTAGTGCACTGAGCGAGTGCTTTACCTTCTAGAAAAATGAAGCCAAATATAAGAAATTGATACCCAGAGTTTACCATTTCTTGGCCTAAATATTGAATGCCTCCCTTTGAAGAGTTCGAAGTGCATAGCCGACTTTTAAAGCCGGTGGTCGATCACGAGGTTCGTGTGCCATACATTGTTTCGCCAGTTCCAGAATGATCGGAGGACACGTCTCGCTAAATGTTGGTCGAAGAGTTCCTCTGGCCACGTTTTGCAAAATAGGCGTATCGTCGTCGTCAATATCAGCATACGGAGGGCTGTGGGTGTCAAATTCCGAGAGCAGCACCCCGAAGGAGAAAATATCTACGGATTCGTCGTAGTGACTGCCGCAGAGAATTTCAGGAGCGAGCCATCGGTTTGTACCGATTTCTGTTGTCATTTTTGATTCGGAGCGGAAGCCACAAAGCTTCGCCTGCATGTCCGCCGAAATCAACACGTTCTTGGGGTTCAAATGTCCATGTACCAGTGGCGAAATGAAGGCGTGGACGTAAATCAACGCTTCGATCACATCCACTGCAATTTGTAACTTGACTCGAGTCCAGTACCGAGGCCGCGCAGGTGACAAATACGTTCGTAAATCCCCATTCTCTACGAATTCAAAGAGAGCTTGGATACCGGCGCCTGTAGCCCACGCTACACCCATAAACGCCACAATATTCGGGTGGTCCAGCTTCGAAACCAGCTTGATTTTCTCCAGAAAAGCTTGTAATGAGCGCTCTGTAACGACCAAATCCTCTCGTAAACGCTTGGATGCAAGAAGCTCGGAGTTGCAATAGCGAACGAGCCAAAGAACAGCGAAGTTCCCAGTCCCAATAACTCGGATGTCCTGGATGTCGTCGAAGTTTACTTGGAGGTCGACAAGATCACGGTCGTTCCAAATCCCCACAGCTTGCTGCTTACTTGAACTCCTTGGTATGTTGTAGCCTCCAGTCGTTTTCTCTCTGTTGCGTTTTCTCCAGTAGTACATCCCAGTCGCAATGAGAGCAGCGAACACTACTAACGCCGCGATGAGCGCAATTACGAGCAGGGAGCTGGTTTCAGCGTCGCTATTGCGGCTATTTTCCATTCCATTTGATCCGGAAGAATAGGAAATTCGGGAAGTTGGTAGACCGCTGGACGCAGATGACGACGCAGCGGATGGCAAAGAGCCTGAAGCAGACGAAGAAAGCGAACTTGATCTGAGGTCGCTGATACACACGATGACGTTATTGACAACTCGTTGTTCGGGGACACTGCAGTTGGCAGCGCTTTGGAAGTCAGCATCCGTTAAATCCAAGCTAATTCCTTGTAGGAAATCGGCCTGGGATTCTGTAAACGTTCTGGTAGTCAACGGGTTGCCTTGGATAGTTAACTTGGTAAGATACTGCAGAGAAAATATGAATTCAGGGATCTCGGTTAAATCGTTGTCGTCCAGATATCTGGACGCAATAGACAACTTTAGCTTCAGGAAAGGCGAAATTTCAGGTTGAGTACTTACAGATCCGTTAACACTGGGAAGTTGCCTTCAAATGACGATACGTTGTTTCGGCGCAGATCTCTGCAACGCAGTCACAGTTTCTCGTCAATTTTAAGTGGAAGCTAATGTTTTCCTTGAAAATTCACGTACAGCACCGTCAATTTCTCCCATGGAATGGACTCGTTCACCTTCGTGATGTAATTATCACTTACGTTCCTGTAAAACCATAAAACAAAGATTAATCAATTGCTGGAAGATGTCCGAACCACAAAAACTCACAATGTTACGACGTTCGGTAGCAGCGGCAACTCTGTCAGCAACGTATTGGCGAGTGACAACACTGAGACGGAGCTTGGCAACATCCTGGGGATGTCGAATATTCTTGTCGAGAGGTTCATGGAAACCAAACTCACCGACGTCACTTGAGACTCCGTGAGTAAATTGGTGGCCATTTCCAGCTCAACGACGTCGCCCCTAACGATCTGCTGGTAGTCGCCACCTCCAATCCAAACGCTGGAGGTTTGCGGGGACAACGTGAGCTGGTCGATGGCAGTGAGAACGTCGTTGTTTGCAGTCGCGTACAATTCATCAGTGCTCGTGTTTTGTGAGTTGAAGGGGATTACGAAGAGGAACTGGGTCGGATCCGAGTTGTACGCTCCGAAAGCTCGGAAACACGTGTAGCTGCACCCGTTGAAGTCGCTGATGCAGTCGTTCGAGTACTCGGTCGAGTTGGAAACCAGACAAGGCTCGTACGCCCCGCACGAATCGTTTCCACACCTTGTGGTCAAAGTGTTAGCTGCAACGCCGCATTCTTGAGCTGTGGTAGGTGCTGCAACAAGGAACGCGGACGTTAAAACTGTCACGAAGCGCTGCATTTTCGCTGATGTAAGCAAGAACGGGAGTGACTGGCAACGAATCTAGGCAAACATGCTCGAGCCATCAAGCGAATCCATCCTACTGCAACTTCGATAGAACTCGAGAGCCGGATACGCTTCGGAGGACTTGTATTTGTTTTTTTTACATCCTCCGCTACTGTTTATTCCTTGTCGACTTCGAGCAGCGCCGGTGTCTGCGTCTTAGACTGTCCCGCTGTCAGTTTAGTGAAGCCGTAGTCGAGTGCCAGCCCCACAGCTCCCCATTTAAGGGGACGGATCCACCCCCGCACACGACGCCAACGACCGACCAACGGGTACACGGAGTTCAGCGTCATGCCGTACACAGCGAAGGCGGCGGGGGCCAACTTAGCGTTCTGAGCAGCTTTACTCGTCTCGTCGTCCTTGCCGTCGCTAAAGTACGACGTGCCCCACACCAAGAGCTCGGCGCCTGTGACGCCCAGCACGAGCGGATACACCATGAGCTTCGGGAGCTTCTCGGCCGTCCGCTTGGTCAGGTACGCGATGCCTTTGGCGCGTTTGTGCGAGCTCACGACCTTGGCGAACTGCAAGCCGCCAGCCATGGCCGAGAAGCCGGCGTAGCTCTGCGAGTCGCGATTCAGGAAGCGCCGCCAGCGGTGCTGCGCGTGTGCGGCGTGGTCGAAGGCCTTGGTCGGCGTCATGGCGATTTCCGTCTACGGCACAGACTGTACCTACCGCCTGATATCAAACGGCCAGCAGACGCTGATGGCACGTGCTAGAGTAGCGGGATTTGCTTGCTTTCAATTCGGTCAACAAATGTGGGGGTCTGAGCCTCCAGTGGAGGCCCTCCACCGCGTACAGGACAACGTGGTTGCTTTCGCTCTATGAATCATAATATACCGCTACTTATAACCGGAAGGTTATCTAGATGATAATGGGTGAACTGGTCACGACGTCCGATCACCTCTCGCGCGGACTGGCAACGAGCCTGGAGTTCTCCTGATAATGGCGCAGCAGCTGCTCTTCCCCGTGCATTCGCAGCGCGTCCTCGTACTTGAGTTGGTGGTAAATGCCGAATACGTAGTCGGCTCCATATCCAAGAGCCGCAAGTCCCAGAGCTCCCTTGGCCATCGCACGCGAGCCGCGGTGCACGTTGAGTAGTGCGCCACACACGGGGAACGCCATGAGCACGTTGTCGCGCGAGAAGTCCTGGCGGTAGTGCGACACCGCGGCGATCGAGAGTTTCATGCCGGCGATTCCCACGGCAGCCGAGCACACGAGCAGCGGCACCTTGGGGCCCGTGCGACGAGCTGCAAGCGCCAGACGCTGGGCCGCAGGCAACAGGTTGTTCTTTGCGGCGTGGAACTCCTTGCCCAGTTGGAAGACCGTGAAGAGCGCCGAGCACGTGACGAAAGTGCTCAGCTCCTCCTCGGCGAACCGAGTCCATCGTTGCTGCAGTGCCGTCTCCATCTCTGACGTATTAATCGGGAACTTGTCTTTGCCGCGACGCTGTTAAACGCGAAATGAATTGCAGGCAACTGGCGTAACGGTCGGCTATTCTTAACATTTACGTGCACCACACCAAGTACGACATTGCGATTACATGTATATATCTGGTGGCTCTAGCTGGTCCACATTTTCGGTGTCGGAAATGTGACGTTCGCAATCATTCCTGCCTAGACTGCAGGACACATTGCCCACCCCGATTGTCGCCTTCTCGCCCCCTTCCTGCCCATGGACACACCGCCCATTTCCTCTTCTGCCGTTCATACAGGCATTGCATCGCTGCGCAATGCTTTAGCCACTAAGAGCAGCATCCCAGAGGGTGCAGAAGCTGCCATCAACGCATTTCTGGCCAATACGCAGCGTCTGCAGCAACGCGACAGTCGCTCGGGCGCTTCAGGCTTTGAACACGAGTACATGGAGCTCTGCTGGAGTATTGACAAGGCTCCGGGCTACGAGGCAGCGCTCACTCCTCAGACGAAAGCCACGAAGGCCAAGAACCGGTATCGAGACGTGTTGCCCTTTGAGAAGACGCGTGTGAAGCTGCAGACGGAAAGCACGAAGCCCAACGACGACTATATCAATGCTAATTACATTGAAGGAGGCTACATCGCTTGCTGTGCGCCGGTGCCTGCTGCTATCCGGGATTTCTGGCACATGGTGTGGCAATGCGACGTCCACGTGGTTCTCATGCTCACCAACTTCGTGGAACGAGAGAGACTCAAAGCCGACATGTACTGGGACCCACGAGGGCAACCTGTGGACTTTGACGGCGTCCACGTGAAGGTCTTGGAAGAAGAACAACATCCTGCTAGTTTGGGGTTCATTATGAGGAGATTCAAGGTCTGGAAGGTGGACGGAAAGGGCCAGGAAGTTGAGAGTCGCGTCATTCAGCACATTCAGCTCACGACGTGGCCAGATCACGGGGTGTTGCGAGACTTCCGGGTCATCGCGCCAATGCTGGATACGGTCAATAGCTATCGCGAAAAAGCCTCGAGACAGCACAAGGTGGAGGCCAGAGTGGTGGTGCACTGCAGCGCAGGCATCGGAAGATCAGGCACCTTTATCGCCATTGACATCCTGTTGAAGCAACTGTACCAAGTGCTGACCGGTAGAAATGGGAATGCCGACGAGAACGCAAAAGCGATGCAGCAAGCTCTGGACATCCGGCGTTTGGTGTATCGCTTGCGATCACAACGACCTGGCATGGTACAAACCCCGGTACGTTGTTAATATGTTTTGATGTGACCTGATAGTACTGATACGCGGATTATTACTGTGGTGTGCAGGAGCAATATGAAATGATTTACCAATATTTAGCTGCGGTTGTTAGCAACAGCCAGCCATGGTGACGGGGCTCGAAACGCGACGGACGGGGTTGTAATTACTACACACGTGTAGCAGCCGTACTTGTACGAAATCTAATCTACAGAGCGGCTTAGGTAGGGGTGAACTTCAAAGTGTCACTGCCACATTCCGAATCATATTCTTTTTGTGTGGTGGCCCCCATTGGTGGGTATTTTTAATTGTCATGTTGAAGTGATGGAACGACGCCAACGTATTGGTTGATAACCGCTGGAAGTTTAAACTTTAGACACAAGGAACAAGCTGTACGCGATGTGTTCTCTAACCCAGTGCTATCCTGGCAGTGTCGCTAGCCTGCCGCAGAGCTCTCAGGAAACACTGCTGTCTCCACAAGGAGAGTATCTTCCGTATACGCTCGAGTCGGCGGAGGCCTCACCGGATCACAAAGGCCAACACAGATGGGACTTGTGCGTTGCCTTCCTCCAGCTAAACGTGGTGCAGCGCGTGCTGTCGGCAGCTGTGCTAGCTCCAGCCGTGACGGCTTTCTTGTGGCTCTCGCCAGCTTTTGCAACGTCAACTGTGTGCAGCTTCGTGGTGAGCGCGTGCTCCTATGAATACGCGTGCTTGTCCAACCGTATTCGACTGCGAATTCTCATTCGACTTGAAGGTCTGGAGGGTATTTGGGGCGAAGATTCTACAGCCTCAGACTCGAACACCGAATTCCGTAGGCAGACGTCGGAGGAGGAATTCATGAGAGACGGTACCTTCTCCCAGTCGCAACCGTGTGGATCCAGCACCACACTTGAAGCGGATATTTTCCTAGAGAGGCTACGACCGTCACAGACGGACCTTCGCTCTCACTGGGGGGAACAAGAGGAGGAGGAAATCGTACGTGCTGATGAAGAACTGCGCGATCAAGAGACGAGACTTGGACGTCACGCTGTGAGTGATCTGGCTTCAATGTACTGTTTCGGGAACGACAAATTGGCGGCGGCTTGCGTTTCGATGGTGCTTTGTGCGGCCTCGTCGGTGTTGTTCCTCCTGTCAATTGAGCATGCGGAGGCAATTCAGTCCACGGAATTTTACGAGTCGAGATGGTTCTACTCGATCACCACCAGCTTCGTGGCTACGTTTTGCGCCTGTATGGCACCAGATTGGCAGTACGCGCTTACGATCCTTGTGCAATACGGCGTGTTCACTGTTCTCGCAATGTACTCGACGGGTTGCCCACTCAATGACTTCAGTTGTGGGATCGGAGTAGACCCGGAGGTGGCGCTCCTAGTTGGTATGCTCATTGTGCTGATATGCCGATCCTCTTGTTGCTGTAGTGGTGCTGAGGCGTTTCTAACGTTCATGCTTGACGTTCTCGGGCTGTTCTACATCTCCGGCACGTTGTCTGTCCTCGTGGCGTTCGTGGACGACGAGCGACGGCTACTGTACCGCGAGTTACTGATTGCTTTGCTTTACATTGTATGGGCTTCCGATACTGGTGCTTACATTACCGGCAAGGCGCTGGAGTATGTTAAATATCCGTACTATCATCCGCTTGCAGCTCATCTATCGAAGAACAAGGACTACGAAGGGACCATCGGCGCTATCATCTTCGGGATTGGAGCAATGGCTGTGGTCTCCAAAGCTCTGGACTTGCCTGGATCGTTCCAATCGAAAGCTCTGTTTACTATCGCTGCTGTCATCATTGGGCGGATCGGCGATTTATTTGAGAGTTTACTGAAGCGTGCGGCAGGAGTGAAGGACTCTGGCAAACTCATCCCTGGGCACGGCGGTATGCTGGATCGGATCGATGCTCTGATGTTCGCAACGCTAGTGTTCTCCCGGTATTCAGCTGTCGGAACATACTGGTAAAGATTAAAAGAAAGATTAAAAGTAAACGAAGTTGAAGTTGCAGCTACAACCACAGAAAAATACTGAGCCGGGTACATGCACCACACGTTTTGTCACAAGCAAATCATGGACCTCATGTCCATGTAACGTCTTTTTAGTCGCCACTCATACTGGAGACCTAGGGGCAATGACCGCCGACACTTCGGTCGTCTTCTCCTCCATTATGGAGCCCCCATACACCTCCTGCACTGCACAGTCGCCACACCCGAGTTTCCCCTACGCCCGCGAAGTCTCCGTGTCTCCGCGGTCTGCCACTTCGTCACGACGACAACGCAACGGCGACGCGTCTCAGTCCCGTGGCAGTCAGTGCGCCGAATTCTTCCAGCGGAATGCGGTACAACGAGTAGTTTCAGCCGCAATACTAGCGCCCGCCGTGACGGTGTTTCTTTGGCTGTCACCGGCGTTCGCGACTACGACGGTCTGCAGCTTTCTAACGAGCACGTGTTCGTACGAGTACGCGTGCTTGGCGAACCGCATTCGACTGCGAATTTTGACGCGGTTAGAAGCGATGGAGGGGCCCAGTGAAGGGCTGAGTAGGTGCTCAAGGTTCAATAGTGATACGCTGTATCATCATACACGGAGTAATGCCAGCAGCGAAAGTATGAGCGCCGATGGGGACGAGGAAGGCGTGTCACCTCGACAACCCAGCACAGCGTCCACCGCCAGGATACGCAGTACAGGACGTGGATCACACGTGACTGCGAGGGAATTACAGGCGGAGAGGGAGAACATGGAGATCGCAGTTGTGGACTGTGAGCTGAAAGATCAAGAAGATAGGCTGAAGCGTTGCGCGGTCACGGAGCTCGCGGCGACGTACTTTGATGGCCGCGAGTGGGTCGCTGCTGTGTGGGTTGCGCTCTTCATATGCGCTCTCACAAGCTGCACCTTGCTGCTGTCGATCCAGAAGATCCCAGAACTGCACACGACCGAGTTCTACGGTTACCGCTGGATGTTTGCCATCGCGACGGGCTTTGTGGTGGGGCTCTCTGCGTGCTTTACGCCGGACTGGCAGTACGCAGTCATCATGTTGATCAAGTACGTGGTGTTCATCTTCCTCACGCTGCATTCCACTGCTTGTCCAATGAACCAAGGAGGCTGTGACCTTGAAGTCAGCACAGCCCACGTCTTCCTCTTTGGCTTCCTGGTCGTCCTCATTTTCCGCTTCGCTTCATCGCACAGCAACGCTGAAGCCTTTGTGACGTTTATGCTGGACGTGGTGGGGCTGGTGTATATCACAGGCACCCTCTCCGTACTCGTGTCCTTCGTGGACGACGACATCCGTATTCTCTATCGGAAACTGCTGATCGCGTTGCTGTACATTGTATGGGCGTCGGACACTGGTGCTTATCTCGTTGGGAAGACGCTGGTCTTCTTCAATTACCCGTACTACAATCCTCTTGCTTCGCACTTGTCCAAGAACAAAGACTACGAAGGCACACTAGGCGCGATTGCTTTCGGCATCGTTGCGATGGTTGCAGCATCGGATATTCTGGATTTACCTGGTTCTTTTGGGACGAAAGTGGCGTACACTGTGATCGCAGTGATAGCTGGCCGACTTGGAGACTTGTTCGAGAGCTTGTTGAAGCGTGCTGCCGGGGTAAAAGATTCCGGGAAATTAATCCCGGGACACGGCGGAGCTCTGGACCGCATCGACGCTCTCATGTTCGCCACGGTTGTGTTTTCTCGGTATTATGCGTTGCATACGTAGTTATGATTTCTAGTTCTCTAGTTCAAAAATGAAGTACGAAAGTAAAGAAGTTAATAAAATACTTTAAAACTTGCAAGACCGAATAGTCCAACGGATTAGAATTGATGCGGGACACGCAAAGATCGACAGGATGAGTTCTTCTCCAACTCAGATCCCACATTCACCACAAGAAAGTTTCCCGTACAGCGAAGACCAGACCATGCAGACAGGAGCGAAATGGAGATTAAAGTGCACCCACTTGTTCCGTCACAATGTTGTGCAGCGCATAGTCTCGGCCATCGTTCTAGTGCCGCTTGTGACGACGTTTCTGTGGCTTTCCCCCGCCTTCGCAACAACTATCGTATGTAGCTTTGCCAATAGCGTCTGCTCCTACGAGTACGCGTGGCTAGCGATTCGAATCCGACTGCGGATCCTTGCAGGATGGCAACAATTCGAGGAATTGAGCAACTGCCCTGGAACCGACACCAGTGACCACGATAACGAACATCAAGGAAGTGTTGATACCGACGAGGCAAGATCCCAAGACGAAGTACTTGATCGTTGTGCGGTAACAAACCTGGCGCTGCGATTTTGTCGTGGAAATAACTACCTGGCTGCTTTTTGTACTGCAGTAGTCGTGTCCATGGTATCGTCAACGGCTTTTGTTCTGCTGGAGGAGCGGCTTCATGAGTTGCAGTCGACCGAATTGTACGAGCACCGCTGGGATTTCCCCGTGAGCTCAGGCTTTGTCGCTGGTTTGTGCGCGTGCATGGCTCCGGACGGGCAGTTTGCTGTGGTGACGCTGATCAATTACGTCATGTTCGTTCTCCTCGTGATGCATTCGGCTGTGTGCTCGACAGTCCCTGGGTTCTGTACATTCGTGATAATGCGGCGCAAAATCTTTCTCACTGGAGTGACGGTCCTCCTCCTCTTCCGTTTCACGTCGGCTCGCAACCGAATCGAAGCGTTTGTGGCGTTTATGCTAGACGTGCTTGGCCTAGTGTACGTCCTCGGGCCTCTATCCGTGATCGTTGCCTTTGTGGACGACAACAACCGCTCCCTCTTCCGGAAACTATTGATCGCACTGCTCTACGTCGTTTGGGCGTCGGATACTGGAGCTTACGTTGTTGGGAAAGCGTTAGCGTATTTCAAGTATCCGTACTACCATCCGCTGGCCCCGCACTTATCCAAGACTAAAGACTACGAAGGAACTCTGGGTGCCATCGTCTTCGGAATCGTAGCGATGGCCGCTGCCTCTGCGATTCTTGATCTTCCCGGATCCGTCGCAACCAAAGTCGGCTACACTGTAATGGCGGTGATCTTCGGACGACTAGGAGATCTGTTCGAGAGTATGCTGAAGCGCGCAGCTGGAGTCAAAGACTCGGGCACATTGATCCCAGGCCACGGTGGGGTATTGGACCGCATCGACGCACTGATGTTCGCCACCATCGTCTTCTCACGTTACTATGGACTGCGCTTCTGAATAATTTATGTTTTTTATACACATTTTTTGTTTTGGATAACGGTCATCCGGATAACCTTATCCGGATCATGTGTCGTCAGAGGTGGCTGGTCTCAGCATTTCCAAAGTCTCTTTGTGCAGACATCCGCCATGGCTGCCGACCGAGGAGGGTCCGTGGCCGTGTACCACAGCGACGTTGCAGCCACTGAAGCCGGCATGTTTGGATCGCCCGAAGAGCTGCAGAACTCTCCGCACGAAGATTTTCCGTATGTGCAGGAGCAGATAATGACTGTCGAAATCTCTGCAAGTCGAAGGCGCCAGTGGAGCGAGTTTTTCCACCGCAACGCAGTGCAGCGCGTCATTTCCGCGACTGTTTTGGCGCCGGCCGTGACGATGTTCTTGTGGCTGTCACCGGCTTTTGCCACCACGACGGTGTGCAGCTTCATGATCAGCACGTGCGCGTACGAGTACGCGTGTCTGGCGAACCGCATCCGACTGCGGATCTTGACGCAGATGGAAGCCATGGAGGGTGTGATGGAAGACAGCGCGAATGAGCGTCGGCTTGGCAATCACAAGTCGCTCAACGAGACCAGGAGCAATCACAGCATCTCAAGTAGCAGCTCGGAAAGTGAAAATGTGCGAAATAGTGCGGTTCGAACCAGATTGATGCGATCGTCACTTCCAGATGCGAGGGCAGTGGAGGAAGAGCGCGAAAACCGGGAGATCGCGATTGTTGACGATGAATTACGCGACCAGGAGGATCGGATACACCGATGTGCGGTTACCAGCATAGCCGTTCGGTATTTTGAAGGACACGTGTGGTGGGCTGCGGCATTTGTGTCAATTCCCGTTTGTATCTTGACGTCGGCGGTATTTTTGCTTTCGATCCAGTGGGTAGACGAGTTCGAATCGACCGAGTTCTACACGTACCGATGGTTTTTCGCTATTCCAACGGGGTACGTGGTCGCGCTGTGTGCGTGCTTGACGCCAGATTGGCAGTACGCAGTGATCACGTTGGTCAAGTATGGCGTCTTCACTATTCTCACACTGCACTCGACTGCTTGTCCAATGAATGAGCTGAACTGCAACCTGTTGATGGGCACTTCAGAGGTTTTCCTTGGTGGAATGGCAGTTATCCTGGTATTTCGCTTCGCTTCAACGCCAGGGAAGGCTGAAGCGTTTGTCAGCTTCATGTTGGACGTCGTGGGGTTATTGTACGTGACAGGCACGCTGTCAATCCTCGTGGCTTTCGTTGACGACAACCACCGCACACTTTACCGAAAGTTGCTCATCGCTCTGCTGTACATCGTTTGGGCGTCGGACACTGGGGCTTACCTCATCGGTAAAATGCTAGCGTACTTCCACTACCCGTACTACAACCCACTAGCGGCCCACCTATCTAAGAACAAGGACTATGAGGGCACGCTGGGTGCGGTCATCTTCGGAATTGTAACGATGGTGGTGGCCTCCCAAGTACTGGACTTGCCGGGTTCCTTTGGTATGAAAGTCGGTTTCACGGTCTTAGCAGTGGTTGTTGGACGAATGGGCGACTTGTTTGAAAGTTTATTGAAGCGAGCCGCGGGTGTCAAGGACTCCGGGACGCTCATTCCGGGTCACGGAGGAGTGTTGGACCGCATCGACGCGTTGATGTTCGCCACGATCGTATTTTCACGCTACTACGCGTTGCAGTCCTGAGAGAAAAAAAGTTCACCATTATTATCTAATCTCGGAAATGCAGCACAACGATTCGTGATACAGCAAACCTCTTTATATGATCCTCTCTATATGAGCTCTCACTTTTATATGATGCACATTGCGTTGCAACCAAAACTTTCACTTACTGTTTGTATACCTCCCTCTTTATATGCGAACATGGTATATGAGTCACATTTTTGGGAACCAAAATGAGTTTTACCTCTTTATATGATACACAATACCAAGGACCACACATTCTCCAAAGAACACTCTGACACAGAACTCCCCGCTCCTACGCCAACTACTCACACATGTCTTCGCAAACCTGTCTGACGCTTGAGCAAAAGCTTCTCGTCCACCTGAAG
>LGSM01000074.1:0-83972 GCA_001314345.1 Phytophthora multivora | reverse complement strand
CGTCCAGGTGACGCACCAGGTTGTTATCCACCAGCATCTTCTTGACGGAGTAGGCTAGAGCGATGGTCACAGCGAGTGGTAATCCCTCCGGAATAGCCACTGCGAGAACGGTGATAGCGATGATGAAGTAGTTCATGTAGTCGCTGACGTACCCACTCTTGCACGGTGTGTCCTCTCTCGCGAACGTGTCAATGGAGAAGTGAATCGACATGATCACGAACACCAACAGCGCTATGAATACCGCAAACTTGCCAATCAGCACAGTCAAGTTGTACAGCTTTCCTTCTAGCGGTGATTGGCTGCTACCAGTAGAGTTCTCCATATCGCCACCATTTTTCATTTGCTCGTCCTTCATGTCGATGGTGTCATTTCTGGGCGTCGCGATCTCCACGTACATGTACACCTCATCCTCAATGTCTTCAGCAATGGCCTACTATTCCAGCTACTGAGCAGCTAAGGCGTTAGTTATACCGAGTCAAATCAAAACGTCACAAAACACATTTCAAAGTTGAAGTGCATACCGGAACATTACCGGTATCATTTGCACAAAAACACGAAGAAACCTCGTAATCCACTCGTCGTCACTCATCACTTTCCTTTTCGCAGGTCGCGTGCATTTTCGCCAACTGGTCACAGCCATACACCAATATGCTGCACTTCCGACACTACTCACTACGTAGTACGTCCAGTTTTCATGATGCTGTCAAAAAAGCTTCCAATTCTCACTTCGTCACGCTTCACTTGCGTTTTGTAAAGTTTTACCGCGTTATACCGGTACCTCCTCATGGTGGTGCAAAGACTATGTGTCCAAGCTCAACGCGTCTTTGAAGCCGCCACTTCCAGGATCGATCGGAGCATTCAGCAACTCGGCACTCGACACTTTCACCTGGTAGGTGATGATGGTCTATTCCGCAATCTTCCCTGGCAGACAGCAACGTCGCTCGCCTGCTTTTGTGCTGCTAGTGGCACTCCCTGTGCTGCTCAGTCTCAGCCTCGTTTCCTATCTGTATCTGTACCAACTGCCCTCAATGGCCGGCAGTGACCAGATCTCTACATCTACACGCGCAGCCATGGAGAAACACGTGGACCTTACTATTGTCGGTGCTGGATTGGCCGGTACGTTCAATACCCTCGAGTCATCGAAATAAATTACTTACCGATAACTGATTGATGAAAAAAACAAAATGTTTGTAGGTTTGACTGCAAGTCTCGAGGCTGCCAATTTAGACCCGTCGCTCAAGATTCTGCTCGTGGAGAAGGAGAAGAAGGTCGGAGGTAACTCCGCTAAAGCTTCGTCCGGTATTAATGCCGCTTTGGATGCTGCGGACGAGCCGTTGTTCACTCAGGACACGCTCAAGTCGGGCGGTGGCCTCGCGGTTGAGAAAATCGTCGATACTTTCATCCCTAAGGTGCGTCGAGCAGTAGTTTACTTTGGTGGTGGAGTTTACATGAAGAGCTGACTATATTTTGCATTGATGTGGCTGGTTATTCTGCTTTGATTGCTCGTTGTTGTGTTGCGTTGCACGTTTCTATAGACCCCCGACGCCAAGGAGTTCCTGGAGAAGTACAACGTGGATCTTTCGGTGCTTTCACAGCTTGGTGGGCACTCAGCTAAGCGTACGCACCGCAACAAGAGCGGCCCTAACATTGGCTTCGCGATCATCAGCACTCTCCAGAAAGAGATTGCGACCAGAGACAACATTGAGACCCTCACAGGAGCTACAGCCAAGAAGCTTCTGCTAGCGGATGAGACGCAGAGTCCCCCCACTGTCACCGGTGTGCAGGTGAAGCTGGCAGACGGAGAGACCCTATCTATCTACAGCAAAGCCGTCATTCTGACCACGGGCGGATTCTCGGCCAGCCACCAGATGCTCAAGCGCTTTTCCCCTGGCATGGAGGTTTACCCGACCACCAACGGCGTTTGGGCACAGGGTGAAGGCGTTCTGATGTCAGAAGCTATTGGGGTGGACCTCACGCTCATGGACAAGGTGCAATTGCACCCGACGGGTTTCATTAACCCGAAGGACCGCGAGGCTGGCACTCGTTTCCTCGCCCCTGAAGCTATCCGCGGATCTGGTGCCGTGCTGCTGAACAAGAACGGCAACCGCTTCGTGGATGAATTAACCACACGTGACAAGGCGTCGGCTGCTATGCTGGCTCAACGTGGTCAGGAAGCCTATATGCTGTTGTTTGAGGATGGTGCGAAGGCCATGGCCTCGGAGCTCCCGTTCTACAAGCACATGGGAATTGTTACGATGACCAACTCAGTGGAGGAAGCTGCCACGTTTTGCCACTTTGACGCTAATGCTCTGCTGAAGGAGCTCAACGACTATGCCGACATAGCCGCTGGTGAAAAGGAGGACCCATTTGGCAAGAAGACGTTCCCGTACCCGATTCAGCGCATCTCCGGAATTGACACGCCAATGCAGATCGTCGCGATGGAGGTGGCCCCCACCGTTCACTACACAATGGGTACGGGTAGAATGCTGTCAATCGATTATTTGTATTCTCTAACGTTTCTCTACTTTTTTGTTCTTGCAGGTGGGGTGAAGATTACCGAAAACACGGAGGTGATCCACAAAAGCGGCGAGATCGTACCCGGTTTATTCGCTGCCGGTGAAGTTTCAGGTGGTCTGCATGGCGCTAACCGTTTGGGTGGCAATTCTCTCGCCGAGTGCGTGGTGTTCGGTCGTGTCTCGGGTCAGCAGGCCGTCAGCACTTTACGTCAGTAACCATGTACTACCTTGAGTCTGTCGAGTGACTGCAGCCCCAAGAATTAAACGGACGCACTGCTTTGATGTGTTACGTCGTAGGTGCCGCTGCGTCCAGGCTGTAAAGCCAAGAAGCGAAAGATCGCCCATACTGTAGTCCGTTAATCGCTCATGAAACTCGTTTGCCTCACAGCCGTTTCTTGGTTTTCGTGGAAACGTCGCATGGCTGCTCGTTATTTGCTAGGAACCGCAGTGCAGGAATGGATTCCACTGGTGTGTATGACTCGGGGAACGCAGGAGACAGCGAGTCATCAGAAGGCGAGGAGCAGGTGATCGAGATCTCTTCACACAGTCGAATCCTCATTTCTCCTCGAAAAACTCGTGGATCGAATTGGACTAACAAGGCCAAGCGTTGTCGAAGCAAGAGAAAAACTGCTCGAGCAGACCACGAACACGAGGAGGTGAAGAGTCCGTGCTCTCATACGAGTCGCCACTCGTTGAAAACTCGACAGTCAACGAAGAACTGGGCTAGTCCACGAAAAAAAACATCGGACAATCAACCAGTGAGCTCCAACAACTGTGGGAACATCTCGGGAAGTGAAAGTGATGGGTCTCCCGCTTCTAGTCGAAGTGACAGTGATAGTGCTGACTCGTTTGAATCCGAGGAGGAACCTCCAGTACCAAGAACGAAATACCCGAAGAAAACCTCGTCAAATTCATACAAGTACCTAGCAAAAAAATGTTTAGACGGCTCAATGCAGCCGCTTGGTTCACCCACGACACCTGGGAAGGAGATGGCGGAGCTTAAGGCCACGCTGAAGAAATTAGCTCGCCATGATGACGGCAACCAGAACTCAATTATCCAGAAAGAGGCGAATATCTCGTCAGCTACAGCTCTGCACGAATATTTGACGGCGGCGACTGCTGTTACAGCTGCAAATCAGAGTCGTCCGACGGAATACACGAAAGCAAGAGCAGCTTCTTTTCGCCAGCCACGAGCCAACTCCAATGTATCCAGTGGATCTACGAAAAGCAGAGCGAAGTCAATGCGAGAAAATGGTAAGGAGGTCACGGCTGGAGGCGGTCTCACCTTGAACCAGAAACTTTTCAGTACTCCACCACCACCGTTTAGTGCAGCAGGATTTACTTTTCCTGGACAGAAAAGTAGCTTTACCGGTGGAACTGGTGGAACTCAAGGAAGCCGAGCTATGTTGTCCGCTTTGAAGGCTCTGCAAGACAAGATCACCCGTCTTGAGGTGGAGCGGGAGACTTTAATGCAGCAGCTTTCAGATGCCAAACTGACAGCACGGAAGAGGGAGGCGGAGTTGGCCTCAACGGAGAAGAAATACTCGTACGAGCTGGGACAGACGAAGGAATCGGCGAGAGCAGCGTATGACGCACTGCGTTGCGACCGGGAAGAGCTCAAGCTGCAGCTGGTGAAATCTGAGGAGCGGAGGAAGGCGATACAGACCGAGCTGCATCATTTCCAGGAGCTCGCGAAGAATTTAACGTCGAAATCTGACGATTTACAGTCGCAGCTGCAGATCTCGGAGTCCCACCGCACTCGCCTTCGAACTGGTAAGCCTTGCCCCGTGCCTTTTAGTTACCCCCCCCCCCCCCCCGTAAAGTATCCATCATGTTGCTGTGTGTACAGAATTGAAGGAGTCCGAGAACAATCATCAGCGTGTCGTCAATGAACTGCAAGGAGAACTGACTGAGGTCCGCCAGGAGCAACAGGCTGCAGTCGAGAGGAACGAGCTACTTGAGGCGCAGTATCAGCGGGAATCCACGAATCACGCCGAAAGTAGAGAACGATTGAAAGATTCTGAGGTACGTGAGTATTCACTTGATATCCAGTAGCAATGGCTTAGCTTGGGCTGACGGTTCGGTGTGTCAGCAAACGGTAGCGTCGATCTCCCAGCTGAACGAAAAGCTGGTAACCAAAGTGATGGAGGCCACTGAAGCTGTGAATCAAGCAATGAAGAAGACCAAGAAGCTCCAGCAACAAATCCGACCATCGACATTGCTTCGACCCACCGCTGCGAGTCGAGCGAGCGCAGCAGCAGCCAGCGAAGCGACTTCAAGACGAGCAGCGAATTCACAGGGAGGTACTGGAGTCCCACCAGCTCGAGCGTTGAAGAAAAAGAAGTCCTCCACTGCAACAGTCTCCTCGACGACAGCGAAAAGGCCCAAGAAAGCGAAAAGCACCAACAATATGACCCTGCTGCGCGAGGCTAACCTCGGCAAGTACGTCATTCCACTGCATCTGAATGATTGCAAATCCGAAATACTAACCCAAACGTTGTTTGTTCTTCCATCGTTCAGAGAGATTCCTTTCTTGCTCGGGAACTCTGTCCAGCCGTCATTTTCGCTGATAGGAAACATCCAAGATGCAATGCGACGAAGTGATACGACGTACACTATGCCGACACTTCTCAGCGGTGCACCAACAAGTCCAGATTGCACCATAACCCCCCAGCAGGCGAAGAGAAATACCCACAGTTCAGCAGCGGTAGGTAATGTGGAAGCGGAAGCTGACATTCCGCAGAAGCTGTCACCAGACTTCACCCCTTCTCCGGACAAAGATGACACTACAGCAGAACCATTGACATCGGCCACTCCAGGATCCCAGCGTCATCGCAATAAACAAAAGCCGCCAGCTATCAACGTGTCGACTGTTCCGACTAAAGCGTACTCGAGCTCCATGCAGGTACGTCAGCGGTCCATTGCTAGCGAAGGATAAGCCACCAGCTGACAGTCTCCACCTGTGTTCCTTTCTTCAGTCACAGATTATGGAGGACCTGCACGCGGCTGTTACTGCTGCTGAGAAGGAATTCAAGGGGCTGAACAAACGCTATAAAGATCTCGTGGCCCAGATGGAGGAAAACAACCGTCGAGGACCCAAAAGTGCCAAAGCCGATAGCACCACGTCCGCACAGTTGTCACAAGCTCTGGGACCGCTGCTTGATGAGCTGGAAGCAAAAGCGAAGCAGCTGAACTTACTCAAACAGGTTTACCAACAAGCAGCCGGCAGCACCATTAACCCACAACGGCATGTTGTCATCAGCCCAGAGGCCGTTCGACGTAAAACTGCATCATTGCGAGTGCTGAATGAATACCGACAGCTCGAAAGCGACTCCAAGAGCAAAGGTAGTGGCTTGTCAGCACCTCCGTATCAACTAGGAACCACCGGCTTCTTTCGTTGATCCATTAGCCAGAATGTTTCTGCAGAGCAATAGTAAAACCAAATCTAGAGTAGAGCCACTGCATTAGTCTGAGTCTGCAACATGTCTGCGTCTCTTCTTGGCTCCTGTCGATGTTGAGGAGCTCGAATTCAGCGTTTCTCGCTGGTACTTTTGCAGCAAATTCGTCTACAAACATACAACACAGCAATAGTAAGTTGAGAGTATCGTACGTAAGGTTAACGGTTGAGTTGTTGCCACCAGATTGGGATGCTTCCGGGCGAGTAGGGTGACGTCCTCCATCTTAATGATCTTTCGGTTGGCATGACGTGCGAAAAACTGGAGTTCCGTTGCCATTACTAGAAAGAAAAAAAATAATACAGTTTAAGACTCAAGTACTGAATTAGGACTGTATGTAGTTGTGGCAACCTTCAGACTGTTTGTAGACGAGGTCTGCTAGCAACGCCATGGCCTCCTTGGACATGGCAGGACGCGCTCGAGCATGTCGCTCGTTCTGCTGCTTCTGAGCTGCACGAGGGAGGGCAAACGCGTAAGGGACGACGCTACAGGGGAAGATACAGAGAGACCAGTGAGACCTTCGTCGTCGCAGATGCGGCCGACGGTGTAGAGAATGCTCTGGCGGACGCGCAGCTCCTCGCTCTCGAGGCCGCTGTTCATTGTTCAAATGGAGGCGATGGAGACTTTCGATTGGTGGATATTTTGATTGGTGTTCGATACGCTAAATAAGTACAAATTCACTTCAACTTGGAGGATACTTTCCTTGAGGTCGAATTTCGGTTCTCGTTTTCTTTTTTTTCTACTTGACGTTCCCAATCAGAATTTCTACCGCAGAAGTGATGCAGAGCGAGCATTGCTCACATTACTAGATGCACTAGTCGCAGTGACTAGGCAGTCATGTGTGCACACTCACGACATGCCAGCAATTGGAGTCTTAGACGAAGACTCATTAGGACAGGACTCACGTCCTCGCTTCGACGAAAAATACTTGCTCGTCATCATGTCTGTTACATGCACAGGTACATGCACATGTACCTGCGCAATAGCATCTCAATCGACGCTGCAGCGATGACAAGCGTCTGAAGTGTGTGGTACAGTAAGAAGCAGACCGTGACAGCACCACATTTCCGTCGCTGGACACGGCTCTTCGCGAGCGGAAAGCAGTCGTATAGCGATTGGCGTAGTTTCGCCAATGGCTGCCACAGCCACATGAAGTGAGGACACATGCCGCTGGAGGATTCCCTCGGCATAGCAGGCTGCAGCCCGATGAAAGAGCTGCCACCTGCGCGTGGAAATGCGCGGTAACGAGCAATCCGGACGAGTCAATTGAATTTCGCTGGGGTGGGACCTGGATCGTCTCTGATTGGTCAAAGATTCTGTCTCATCCCTGGAACGCAATCATATTGCGTGTTGAGACCACATACTGAAACTAAGTCAATTATCTGTCTCTTTTTTCTCAGAACTGTATGTGGTCCACACACTGATCAAGGAATAGGGTTACATCCCCAACATAGTGAAACGCCAATCACTTCTCAATTCGCCCGCTCGAGACTTTACGAGAACAAAATGAGCCAAGTATCGATCGATTCAGGTGCGTTGTGAGTACTGTACTATAGCCCTCCACAGTCATAACGCTCACTGCCTACGACGCAGACTTCCTGCTCAATGCAGACATGGACTTACACGTATCTGTGGACGGCCTGGACGACACTTTGACGCTGTTGGACGTCGGATCCGTCAACGGCGGCGCTATGCTGGGAACATCCGTGGATGACATGGACTTGAGTTTTCTATCCGAGCTGCTGCACCAAGGAGAGTCTGTACCGGAGCCAACTTCGCCGCTATCGACGTCCTCTTTGAGCGAGAAGGAGCTCGCGGTTTCATCTCCCAGCGACACATCCGAGAGCAGCGACGATGATTCGACTGCTGAGGCTGTCGTAAAGCAGGCAAAGCAACCTGCATCTAAAGAACAGAACAAAGCGGAGGACCGCAAGGCCAAGCGCAGAGCTCAAGTGGCTATCAGTGCCCGGCGTCACCGTTCTCGCAAGAAAGTAAGTTGCTGGAGGCGTAAATAATTGGAGGGAATGAATACTGACTGGTTGTGCTGCTGCAGAATGAGATGATCAACTTGAAGAAGGAGGCCAGCTACCTGAATTATCAGCTGGACTTCCTCCGTTCCAAGCACAAACTGATGCGTGCAGATGGTGCTGTCGCTGAGTGGGAAGAGAAGGCCATTGCGCAGCGTCACAAGCGCCGCCAAGCCGAGGAACTCAACGCCCAGCTCCGTCATGCCTTGTTTCAGCAGAACGGATACGTGCAGAACTTGAAGAAGATGTTCTCACTGAGCTCTGTGGACAACATGGAGCTGAATATGCGCCGCTTCTTGCACACGTACACGCACTTGCGGAAGGACCCTCAATCTCGTGCGCGCGACCTCGCGTCGGTGTGCACGGATGACAAACTGGAGCTGGGAATGCAGACAGTTCTGCGTGAGACGGAGGGAATCCCAGTGTTACGTCCGCACATTAGCACCCGCCAGATCAGCACGAGCTCGACCGAGTTTGGCGCGTCTACTGTGGCAGTGTACGCGTTCGACACGATGAACACTGTTCAGATCTTCCTTGCTGCGTGCGGCGCCATTCTCGGATGCGGCAGTGCGTGGCCCAAATACACGCAGCTGGAGTCGTATGGCAATGTTGTGGATGCGCCTTCAGACAGTATTCGGTACGGCGTCTCGGGCTGCCGATACCGCAGTGACGATGGCCAGGACGAAGTGGCTGTCGAGAGTCGAGGTCTGTCGTACTTCAAGATCATGGATCGATGCGCAGTTCTGCTTTGGGACTACGCTGATGACGACGACATGTACCCGATGAACAAGGACACGCTGGTCAAGCGCGACGTCATTGGAACGTAAGTCTACTGTACTTTTTGCGTTGGGCGATGAGGAGTTGTTTGCAGAATAGTTTCTAACACTTTATATGTCTTATGTGACTACAGTGTGGTGGTTCGTCCTGAAATCTGCGAAGATGGCGTCGAACGCGTCGTGTGCCGCAGCATTTGCACCAAGGTGCACTCGGCTGCCATGACGCAGTTGTCCCCGGATATTCGTCGGTTCTCCGAGTCGAAGAAGATGGGCGCGCAGATCTGCGGCTCGATGGTGTACCAGACCATCGTAGGTCACTGCCCGGATGCTCGACCAATCTCGGCGTAAGAAACTGCTGTGTATTTTTCTGGTTGAATATTTAGTCCATTTTGTTTTCTGTCATGAAAGAGAATACGTCCAAGTAATCAACTTTTTCTTGTCGTAACTTACTTGTAAAGTAGTTTGCCTGCGATATAGCAGCACTCGCTACAAACTATCCAGCAAAAACTATCTATCGTTACCTTGATCGGTTGTCAACAACATGCAACAACTTGTTGTACACGTACATGTACGTCTTTCACCCGCTGAATACTCAGCACAACTGCCAGATTACTGGAATCCAGTGCCATCAAAGATGGCGATCATCACAACAAAGATAAGCCGGATCACGTGGTCTGAATTCACACAGTAATGCATGATACTTACATGAAGTACAAATTACCACCACCTAACCCCATTGTAAACTGCATTTCTGACACTTGCCAATCGCCAATTTGGACTCGAGGTGCTTCCTCGCTCGACATGAACTCCGCGTCTCGTGCCGCCCTAGACAGCCCCGTGGACATCTCTCTAGATGGCGGTACGTGGTTGCCTGATTGTACTGATTGTAGATGGGGCTAATGACTTGCTGGTTGATTTTCTTCCCACGCAAGACGCGGACATCCTCGGACTCCTCGCCCCTGCTAACGGGCACCAACAGCAAGCCAACAGCCAAATGGACGATGTGGACTTAAGCTTTCTGTCCGACCTCCTGTACCAAGACTCAGGTGTTCCTTCGGCAAGCTCGGCTCCATCCTCTTCGTCGTCAAACCACAGTACGGCCAGTAGTGAGAGTGCGGATTCGACCGAGTTGATTCTCGCGCTGGGGTCGGAGCGGAAAAGGAAGGCAGTGTCGTCCACAGATTCGGATGGGAAAGATGACGAACGAGATGAAAGGCGCAGAATGCTCGGTGCCAAGAACGCTCGCCTCTATCGCTCCCGCAAAAAGGTACAAACCTCCTGGAAAGTACTTCCGGATCAAGCTAAATCTAACACCGTTCTTTTTTACTGTATTTTAGAACGAGCTGGTGACGTTGAGAGAGCAAGTGCATCGCTTTGAAGAACAACTGGAGGCGCTGCGTCTAAAGCACAAGGTGTTGCGAGCCGATAGTGCGCTCGCGTGCTGGGAGGAGAAGGCCATTGCACAACGACTCAAGCGACGCCAGGTGGAGGAGGTTAACGAGAAGCTGCAGCAAGCGCTGTTCACCCACACCAGCTATGTCCGCAATCTTAAGTCCATTTTCACCGAGTCGGCACCTCCGAGCTCGGCTCTCAACATGCGGCACTACCTCCACATGTACACGCAACTTCGGAGGAATCCCGAGCTCCGTGCCCGAGATCTTGAAGCCATTGGCACGGCTGCGAAAGTGGACAGAGCGATGCAAGTTGTTCTACGTGAAACTTCGACTATTCCAGTGTTTACTTCCCCTCAAATCTTGTTCCAAGAGCTTGACCTTGGAGTTGAAGGACTCGGGAAGACCAGCACGGCAGTGTATGCGTTCAACACAAGAGACGCGGACAAGGCGTTTAGCGTGGCGACTAAAGCTATTCTAACAACTTGTGGAGTTTGGCCGGACCACACACGAATCGAGTCATCGACCAAGTTTGTGGACGTGCCGCCGACGGAGTTCAACGTACAGTACGGTATCACTAAGCATCGATACGAGCACAACACCACCAAGGTCCAAGCTTGCACTGAAGCGAGGGATCTCTACTATTCACGTATGGTCGGATCCTGTGGTGTCCTTGTTTGGGACTTCGTGGACAATGACGACTTGTACCCTTTGAAGTGCACCACGTTTATCAAGCGCAACACTGTCGGAGCGTAAGTTTGCTCCGTGGTTTCTTTAACATGAGAACCCTCGCTAACGGTTTGAGATGGAACAGGTTGGTGCTGCGTCCTGAAATCTGCTCGGACGGTGTGGAGCGCATGGTCTGCCGAAGTATTTGCACGGATATGCAGATTCTGAGGAATTCGCCCAAACCAGCACTAAACGTGGCTGAGTTCGCCCTTCTGGAAGACATGATGGTGTACGAAAGTATCAAGGAAGGAGCCACAGATTGGCAGGACACGGTAGCCGTGATGTGATGAATCATGCTTTGAGCACTCTGACCAATGAAATAAAAACTTACACTGACTAAAACCTAGGCTAAAATGTAGCTGTGATTACTGAATCAAGACTTCCATTCCCATTTTGAAAAGAACTCGCGTCAATGGAGCGCTCAAATGACGGCGTGACGCGGCGAAAGACGCTGCCTATGACGTCTGACGAGCCACTTAGTAGTGGCAACCCACTCGGTCTTCAGGTCTGTGGGTCGTCTGCGCTCGGAGACCTCGACGTCGGTGCGGAAATACCGCAATATAAGGTTAATTCCTCGCTCCATTTTAGTCTCTAATCACGTTATGTGCTTTAGATTTCCTGGTTCCTGGAGAGTTAGAGCTGCACACAGAAACGATGGAGGATGCCCCACTTCAGCTGAACGTTTGTGGCGTCGTGGGGCCCTGCAAAGATGGAGAATCGATTGATGACGTGGATTTCAACTTCTTGTCGGACTTACTGCAGCACGACAAAGAGCTTCTGCCAGTAACCAACGAGTCCGGGGACGCGTCACTGATAGCAGACAGTGTCAGTAGCGATGCTGCCGATATGAGCAGCCCAGAGGAGTCAGCGAAGGAGGGAGAGCAACCCAAAAGAGTGAAGAAGACATTGTCATCCGCTTCATCCTCCTCATCGATGGAGATAGTCGAAGCTGAGGCCGAACAGGAGCAAGAGGGACGGCCAGTCGACCGCAAGGCGAGACGCAGAGCTCAAGTCGCCAGCAGTGCTCGACGACTGCGGTGCAAGAAGAAGTACGAGATGATGACGCTGAAGACCGAGTCCAATTTCCTGGAGCTGCAGCTGGAAACCCTCCGGTCGAAGCATAAGCAGATGCGAGCCGACAATGCCGTCGCTGCGTGGGAAGAGAGAGCTATTGCTCAGCGTCACAAGCGACGGCAGGCAGAGAAGACCAATGAGCAGCTACGACAGGCTCTTTTCCTTCAAAGCGGCTTTGTGAGGAATCTCCGGTCGATGTTCTCCAACACAATGCCCTGCAGCATTGAGCTAAACATGCGCAACTTCTTGCACACGCCTACGCGTTTGTTGAAGGATCAGCATTCGCGTATCCGGAATTTGGAGCAAGTGTGCACCGACGCCAAGCTGGAAATGGCCAAACAGATCATTATGGAGGAAACGGGCGGTATTAAACCGTTCACGACGCCGCATATCGGCTGCCAGCAGATCGATCTAGGACGAGACGGCTTTGGGATGACCACGGTGGCAGTCTACGCGCTGGACACTCGGAACGCGTGCAAGACATTCAAGGCCACGTGCAGTGCCATCATGAACTGCGCGGCGGTGTGGCCGAATTATACGCTTGTGACCTCCTCATTGAGGTCAATGGAGCTACCTCCGACGGAGCTCAACATTCGGTACGGAATGTCCCACAATATCTATGAGAGTGACGCTACGGGCGATCGAGTGACCGTGGAGAGCCGAGAGATCTCATACTACCGCATGACCAAGGACTGCGGCATCTTCTTGTGGGATTATGTGGATGCGGATGACGTGAATCCACTTCAGGAGGACACGACCGCCATGCGCTGCACCATCGGAGCGTAAGTGGATGCTGATTATGTGCCTGTGGTCGAAAGTACTAACGATTTGAGTGTTGATGCTTGCAGAGTACTGGTACGACCCGAGATCTGCATGGACGGCGTCGAGCGCATCGTTTGCCGTAATATCTGCACGAAGGTGCACATGGTTGACCCCTCCGCGGCCACACCGAGCTTGGACTCCAAGTTGGAGCGGTTCTCCAAGTCGAGGCAGCTGTGTGCTCGAATCTGCGGGTCCTTAGTGTACGAGACCATCAAGAACAACGCAGGAATTGATCCGTGAGAGTTGTAAGTGCAGACATGTAAGCTCCTCTACTGCAAGTATTTTTTTTCCCCTCCGCGACAAAGCATTGTGAGCTTTACCGGTATAGCACTGATTCAGTACATGTGGCTGACCTGCACTCTGACTCAGCGCCAAACTGCACTGACGTATGATGTGCCTCGCTACAGCTTTGATTGGTCCGCCTAACTTGGGGCTCCATCCTCGATTACGTGGACCGAACTTGTCAACGAATCTCGTCGCGGCGGAATAGGTCGCAGTTCATTCTCCGAGTTGGACGCCACAGCGCACGTGATACCAAAGCAGCATGGCGTATCTTGGAGACGGATCGATCAGCTCAAACCCCGTCGAGGACGTGGATTTTGACGTGAATTTGCTCAGCGACTTCCTGTTCCAGGCGGACGGAATGCCCAAGGTCGACGACGAATTGCCAACAGCAACGGATAGCACCAGCAGCAGCACTGACGACGCAGGAGCATCGCCTGATTCCCCTGCATTTGCTTCACGAAGTGGAAAACTTTCGGATCGTAAGGCGAAACGAAGAGCGCAAGTGGCCGTGAGTGCTCGACGCCAACGGTTCCGTAAGAAACACGAGCAGCTGGACTTGCGGAAGGAGGTGGAAGACCTCACCGACCAATTGCATTCACTGCGTTCAAAGAATAAGCTATTACGGTCAGACGGAGCTTTAGCGGTGGTTGGGGAGTACAATATGACGCAGAGATACAAGAGACGACAGGCCGAGAAGGTGAACGAGCAGCTGCGGCGCGCGTTAGTGATGCAACGACGCTTCTTCGCCTCCATGAAAGGTTTGGTCTTGAATTCCTCGGTCACGAATGCCGAGCTCAACATGGCAAGTTTGCTGCATACGTTCACACACTTGGGACGGACAGAATACGCGCGTCAAAGAGACTATTTGGCAATGTGCACAGCCTCGAAGGCCGATTTGGCAGTGCAGATCCTCCTTCGTGAGACGGAGGGGATCAGTTTTGCTGGCTCACCGACTATTGTTACGCGTAGCGTACCAGCATTGACAGAGCAGCAACAGATTGTGACGACAATCGCTGCCTACTCGCTCGACTGTTTGGATCTCAAGACTGTGTTTGTGTCCGCATGTTCGGGCATTTTTGGCTTCGGCACCGACTGGCCGCAGTACACTACGCTGTCAAAGGATAGCGAGGTTTTGGCCAAGCCTCAAGGACACATCAGCTATGCCAAGTCGACTGCAAGCTACCAAAACAGAGCGGACGCCCAAGTACAAAAGGTTTCGGTGGAGTCTCGTTCGCTTGTATATTACCGGATGACCGACAACTACGGAGTGCTGGTGTGGGATTTTGCGGATGAGGATGACCTGCACCCTGTTCAACCCGAGACGGCGATCAAGCTCGATCTCACCGGAGCGTAAGTATTTGTGGTGGCGATTGACTGTTTGTAGTTTTACTGACTTTACATTTACTTTTCAATAGTGCTATGGTGCGTCGCGAGATGTGTTGCGATGGAGTGGAGCGTGTAGTGTACCGGTCGATATGCACGAAATTGCACTCCTTCTCGTCGCCTTTACCGTCGGAAGTCGGGAATTATTTACAAAAGTCGGAAGAGGGAGCCAAGTCTTGTGGCGACGCCGTGTTCAACTACATTCGTGAGCACGCTGTACAACCTCGTATGGTCAGAGTTTAAAGTGTTTAGGAAGTTGGTCTTCGCGAAATAAAATTCATACATTAGGGATTATTATTCTCTGCATTTGCACAACTTCAGTTCCTACAATTCGCCGTGGTCTAGCTCACACAACAACTTCCGCTTTCGGCATGCGTTTGGGATGTGTTTTCACCAGCAAATTCCAAGCAGAGTTCTCGACAATGTCGGCGTTACGGCAGAATACGGTCAAGAAGGCCTCGTTCACCTTGCCACGAGGGTGGGTCATAACCCCAACGGGCGGTGTGCTGTGCGTGATGGAACGGAACGTGGTGCGTACGCTGTCGTCCGGCATGGGCTCTGACTCAAGGATCATACTGCGCATATCAAGGCATAACGTTAATATAACAACTCGCATAGGAACCGAAGGAAACTGGAGAGGAAACGTACCATCCAACTTCGTCGTTGCGCAATGTCGTCTCTGGGTTTTCGTCTGCTGGCGGAGGGTACAGGTCGTCATCTGTGATGGTTTCCCACGTGATCATCACGTAGTCATCGCGCACGTGTCGTCGAACCAAGAAGTACGAGTGGAAGTAGACCATTCGCCCCTTGTGGTCGCGCAGCAGCGGAACGATCGTGCGTCCATAGCGAGTGTTGGAGTCCAGCTCCATTAGACGTTCGCACGTCACGTGACGTCGGAATCGCTCCGGAACGTCGAAAATAAAGTTCGAGAACGAGTTCCAGCAGGCCTCGCCCACCTCGTGGTGGGTAAAGCCCGACACAATCCGTCCACGCACTTGTTTGATCTCAAGGTCAGGGCCGTTCGAGTTCAGCTTGATGTCCGTCAAAGGATACGACGTTTCAGGACCAAACTCAGCGCGAATGTACTGCTGTCCAATGACCATGCGCTTGTCGGCAATACGCGTCAACATATTGGACCGCTCCAGCGTGTCCACAGGCAGGCGGTGGTACCAGTGTTGAATATGTGGCTTCTGCGGAGGCATGGAGATAAGGCCGACGCTTGGATTGGTGAGTACTCCCCCACCCACTTGCTCCTCTTTTTCGTCGACTTTCTTGCGCTTACGGTGCTGTGTGATCACGTCCTGCTCACGCTTGATGCTGGTGGGGGAGCTGGATCCTTGGTGGTGAGTCATGATGGCCATTTGCTCCTGCAGCATCTGCACCTGCTCCCGGAGTCTCGCCAGCTCCTCCTTCTGACGGTTGCGGTGCTTCCTAGCAGACTTGGCCACTTGTGCACGTCGTCGCAGCTTCTTTTCTTCCTCGGTGAGGCTCTTAACAGGAGCGTTCAGGATCTCCTCCGAGTCCCTCAAACTCGAACCTCCACCGTCGCTACCTCCGTGAACGCTCGACGGTGGCGAGCATGTGGGCGAATCCGAGCGTGTAGAGCTCGGTGCCGACGCGACACGGGGTCTCGGCCGTTGACGACCGCTTAGGCGCGAGTTCTTGCGAGGCGAAGAGCCGAAGGAGGTCTTCTGCTGCTTCGGAGCGTCATGAAAGGCCGACGGGGACAGCAGTGCGCTGTCATGAGCGTGCGGGAGGTTCAGAGGCTGGTGCAGCAGACTGTCGTCGAAGGTCTTGAGTTGCAGCTGGGCGGACGTGTCCGTCTGGTGCGTGGGCAGCGCCTGCACAGTAGCGGCGAAGTCCAAGTCGGCGATGGAGGAAGGGTAGACGCCCATGAAGAGTTCGTTGTCGGGCGAATCCACGGCCTCCCCCTCGAGGAATGGGTACAGGTCGTCCGGGTGGAAAGTGTGCGCTAGTGGCGTCTCCATTGTGAAAGCGGCAGGAAGCGATCGATCTGCGCTTAGGCTGGTCTCTTGAGGACTGCCGACCGACCTACTGAATAACACGATCGTGAGCCCTAAATTTAGGATAGATTGGGTACCTCTTATTCGGTATTTTGGGTCGATTATGACGCGGTTGACGACAGTTGAAGAGCACCAGTGCTGCAGAACTAGATATACAGTATTATGCTCTTACAAAATTGTTGATGTAGACGAACAAATCGAGCTGCTCTTTATAATAGCGCTATATAACTGTAATTTTAAGCCCAACGCAAGAAAATCGAATGCGTTTGTATCATGCGATGTGTGGGCGCGAGAAGAAACCGAATCGAATCGATTATTGATATTTTCTGGATGTTACCGAGTGCTGGGTGCAATGAAGCTGGTGCAGTGTCATGAGCTCTCACCTGCTACTCGCCTCGTGCCGGCGCAGCGGAGCCCGTCGAGCCAGTCGAGCGTAGTGTGGAGCAATCGGCGTCTGGTGCGCGTAATCGCAACTGGCCAATCAGAACGCTGCAACTGATGAAAAGAGAGCCGCGTCAGCTCATCGGTGCAGCGACGGTCCGTCACTTGACAGGTTGAAGTCCTCCTCGACTCGCTTCAACCACGCGTCGATCATCGACTCGATGGCCATTTGAGGCCTTGGACAGCGAGAACGTTCTCCGTCCCAGGCATGGGCAACGCGTTTTGTGACGAGCCTTTGCCTCAAAACAACGTCTGTGCTCACTGCAGGGCACTGCCGACAGGAATGGTTGTAGCAGGTGGCGCAGAGGCTCACGGTGGGTGGGAGTTTCCGATGGTGATTTGGCGGCGTTAAACGGGGCCCTGTAATCGAGACGGATTTCATGAGCGGAGACGGGCAGGGAGAGGTCCGACTGTACAAGTTGCAGTTCTGCTCAAAGCCGATCAGCGCCACTTTGTCGTCAGCAGAGTAGCAGCCACTTTCTGAAGCTGCGAAAGCTCAGAAATGCCAACCCGATAAAACTCACTCTTGTCTTGGCGAATCGACAATAGCGAGTGAGCAAAATCGACAGTCGATGGCAACTTGCCGCTTTATGACAAAGTTTATCATTGACACGCTTCGGGGTCCGGGTTCCAAGCTGGCGCGGATCAGGAAGCCAACAACTTCAACGTGTTAAAGCAGGTCGTGAGACCGCGGTCTCCGCTTTGGCCCAGCAAACGCGCGGTGTAGCTTGCACTGCAATCGGACCGTGGTCGCGTCGTGGGTGAAGCGCAACGCGGTGTTTAGCACGGCCAGCGTAACCGGATAAGTCTTGATTGCGCGCGGATTTGCCGGCGGTGTGGTGGTGACTCCGGTCCAGGATCTCCGGATTCCAAACCTCCTACTGTAAAAATGCTGCTCTTAAAAGACTCTTTTCATGTAAAATTCGAGGAGGTCGACTGGTAAAAACCCCTTACCTATGTACATGTACTGTGCAGCACTGCAGCGTGCTGCAAACAGCCATACAAGGCCCCCAAAATCTTACACGTTTTTAGTGTTTAAGCGGGGGACTGTTAGCCAGCGACAGACATGGTCGGAAATCACGTTGCTCAGCCTGAGCCGCTGTTAATCTCAGCTGAACCTGAAGCCATGCATCACCGCCATCAGAATGATGACCTTGTGCTACAGCAATCGTCGTGCTTACGCGTCCTTGGCCTTCGGCGCACGCAGTCTCCTCACTAACCTGACGACATGGGCCAGCATGACAAAGGCAGCTGTCGTGGCGTACGTAGCGAAGATGAGCGGCTCGTGCGGCAAGCTACAGACCGTCACCGTTGGCTTCTGAATGCCAGCGTGGCCCGTGCGTGGCAGTCGCAGTAGCGCGTAGCTCGGGTCGGGCCGCTGTCCCCACGAAAACGCCGGCACCGTGTACTCCACTGCAGACGCGTCTGGGTGCTGGTACACACACCACGCGTGCGTGTGTCCCGACAGCACCAGGTCGGGCCGCACCTTGTCCAGTAGCTCCTTGGAAAGCTCGCTTGACAGAACGTGGTGGTGGCCCTTGTACTTGAAGCTGGGGGCTTCGTACGTGACGTGGCCCGATTCGCGAAGTCGTTCTTCGCCGCACTGCAGGTCGTCCACACGGAAAAGCGGCAAGTGCGTGAGCAGTATCACGCTCCCAGTCGTTCGTGTCCGTAGATCGTCAAAGTTGACGCTGTTGAGGAAGCTCCTGGCCTCCGTTATGACCTCTTTACTAGCCACGTCCGAGTCCAGCGCCATCGTATTGAGACTCACAAAAGTGTGACCTTGAATCTCGTCGATACGGTTCGCCTTGCCGAATGTGATTTCATATCGCTTGAGATCCTCAACGTGCAGGTCCCGACCGAAAGCCGCGTCGTGGTTGCCTACTAGGTAGAGCGTTTTCAAAGGCAGGAAGCTCCCGAACGCCTGGAAGAACCGGCCAGCGTACTCATCCCAATCCGCGCGCGGCGTCCAGCGAGTGCCCTCGTCGAACTGGTCGCCTAACACCAAAGCCACCTCGGGCTTGTGCATGTCTACTGCCGCCCGTGCGGCCGCGCGCACCTGCCAATCCACCCACTGCCGCTCGACGTAGTGACGCCGCCGTTTGCCCAGGAGATGCACGTCTGTGACGACCAGTACAGTGAGTGCATCGTCGCTAGAGTTCTGCAGATGACAGCGCCACGCCTGCAGGTAGAACACACCGCCTTGGCACAGCACGACCACCGCAGCCACGAGCGCCAGCTCCCATCGACGCATTTTGCCACAATTAAAAATATATTTACCACACTAGAGTGATGGTCGTTTTTGTTTTGTTGCGCTTCTTCAGTTGAAGATGGCGCAGCTTGAAGCGACCGCTGCACTGGACGAGCTGTTGTTACAGCAGCGCGCTCTTATCGACAGTGCGCTGTACTCGCTACAGGAAAATACTCCTGTACGTCGTGAATGTGTGCATTGGGAGGCTTTTCCTACTAACATTTTGGTTGTGGCAGCTCGAAGACCTAGTGAGCCGCTTCCACTTGAACATTCTGGCCCTGCAGCTTCAGGAACCTTCTTTCTGGCAGCTGCAAGTGGTGGTGTTCATCCGAAGCGTGTTAAAGTCGCGGGTAGGCCGTTGCATTGGCGACGCAGTTGCTGGAGAGCAACAGGACCCAGCGCTAGTTGTGGCAAATGCCATAACTAAAGCTCAGGCGAATATTGAGCTAGAAACAACGCTGCAGCAACTGCAGAGAGACGTGGAGATGCAAGTGGCCAAGTTGAAGGAGGTTCTGCATGCCGACGAGAAGCTACTGAGAACTACAGACCCGGAAAGGCACTTCCTGACTAAATTCTGGGAGAAACTTGAGGAGACGAGAGCTTTGCAGCTGAATGCGGAGGTAGAACGAGAAACAGAACAAGAGGAACAGCCGTTTGAGAGTGGCTCCTTCGAGAGACTCTCGTTCGACGAAGACTTTAACGATATGTCGAGGTCGGCGATAAGGTGGGGAACCTGGTCAGCTCTGGTTGTGGACGGCGAATCTAACGTGCTATTTGAATTGAAAGCTTCCCCTGTATGGAGGATTTCCCCGCAACGATACGACGCATGCAGAGTGAAGATCTAGCCGAGCGAGCGTTTGGTCTGGACGAGTTGATGCAGGTAGAGTTTTATTATTATTATTATTTGTCGTTGACAGCTTATAAAAGTTGTTGGTACTGTAGATTCCCATTGTGGAGATCATCCATTCTGGACCGATATTTTCTACTGCTTGTTCAGCAGTTATTGGGTTGTTCCTGGACACGGAAATTCGAGGAGAACGATGTGAATCTGCTGAACGAGCCAAGAAGATTATCTATGAGTTGGTGGAGCAAGTGGAAGATGCGACTCAATTTGCCGAGTTGTATTGGGCAATCCTCGATTTTATGGGGTCGCACCTGGAGACTGAGGAGCTGTTCCTGCTCCGCCAAGACGCTTACGAAAGCACTGACCAACGAACAATCGCTGTACTAGATTGTTTTCGCATATTTCAGGTGATACTGCACAGGGTCATGCGTCACTGGGTCTACTTTTCTGCAGAAACACTCGCTGAGCTCCTGCACTCGACGTTCCGCCTCCTTACGACGTACTCGAAGAATTCGACTGAGGTCGAAGCAAAGCAGATGCATCCTCTTACGCTTTTGTTCCTAGTCGATCCCCATCCAGCGCGATGGATTAAGCTGTGGCTACTCAACGCCCCAAACTCTCGGCAACTTTTTGCTGTGCTCGAAGACTCTGGTTTCGTCGCTGATCTGCTCCAGGGTTTGTCACGAGTGCGACCGTTGTCTGTATTCAAGCCACCGAACTCACCGATGGATAGAATTGAAAAGCGCACCATCCAAAGTGTACGTTGGCGCTCTACATGTAGTCGGAGGTCCGATGATGTTTCGCTAATGTTTCATTTTCCGTGCAGGTGTTGATAGCCTTGTCATACATTTGCGAGTATCGCCAAGGGCGAGAGTTAGTCAGTAAATGGAAACGACTGTCTGCTCACGCGTATATTAGACAGCGGCATACGACTTGGAAGAAACCTGAACTGGAGATCGCTGCGGTGGAAAATGATTCACTATACCGCACTATACAGGTCCCAGTGTCTGAAGAGGTGATGGCTTCTTCGTATGGAGATAATTCATTGCTGACCTTTTGAGTGCCAATAGAAACCGCGTGATGAGCTGGAAATCAACTACGAGCGCCTCGGGAATGAAGTCATTGATGCTGTCGTGCTTTCTGTCGCAGCGGTCTGTTTTTTTATTGTTCCTCGCAGTAAACTGACGTTCTAAAGGATTGTTGTTCTTCTGTACATGTAGATTATTGTAACGGCACCGAAGTGCTTACAATGCAGCGATGTGCTGTACTACGAGCAGTGGTCGACAAGCATCTGTAATAGTGTAGCTATTTATCTTCATGATGCAGCCCTTGACAAGTTACTTGCAGCCCTCGTAAAGGTATGTAGATACTGTGAAATGACTTATCTCGGTTGGCTAACCGTGGGAGTATTTGTAAGATGATCGAAGCTTGCTCGGCAGATATCTTAGGTGAAATTACGTCTATGCCAGAACTGGAAGAAAATAACCCTTGGTTCCCACTTAGACAGCCAAAGGGTGCTGCCAAAGTATGCCAACTGGTGACTGACAGCATCTCGCTTCGAGTCCGGCGTGGTATTCTCAACGCTTCCGATCTTCGGGCTGCAGGCCAGCATATCCTCCACATGGTGTTATCGAGCAAGGTCGTGGCAAAACTTGCTGTTAAAAATCCCTCTTCTGACACAGTGAGACTTCTGTTTGAGCTTTGCAAACGTTCCCTACAATTGCTGAAAAGTGAAGTGGGGTCTTCGAGCAAGCAACGGAGTTGTGGTTCAAGCAAACTTCTCGAATTAATTGCAGATTTAGCCGTGCTGCCGCAGTCACTCAAGGTTGCGAGTGAAAGTGGGCTTACCAACACACTTTGGGCTGTTTGCAGATCACTTTCACAGCAGCGCGATAACCCAGAAATTTCTCGTCTCAGCAGTTGTATTGTAAGTGCTCTTAGCCGCTCGGTGGAAGGAGCGCACATCATGCACGACAATCCAAGTACGCACATCTACCAGCAGCTTAGATTGGCAACCCCAAAGTTTCGCGAATTACTGGGTTGTTTGTCTTTTTCAGCATCTGCAACGAAGTTTTTTAGCCTTTGCGGTGTCCAAGATATCCTCTTTCAACTCATCGATGAACTCCAAGACTCGGCCGACTTTACAGTAGCTGTAAACAGCCCCGACGATGAATGGCCGGAGCTGTTGATGCCACCCATGAGACGCTTGCAGTGGTTGCGGTGTTGCTTGAGCTCTCAATTCGCATCGTCAGCGCTGCTCTCACTTGATCGCAATCCGCTAGTGGACTTCCTTTCGAAGACAATTGCCGTCCACAAAGCTGGATTCTGCACGAGTTCCTGCCAAAAAGAAGATGTCTGTTGTGTGGCGTTCCAGTTGATTCTTTCGCTCGTATCCTGTGTGCCATCCATGCTCGAGTGTAGTGGTCTGCTTTATGAGCTCAAACTGCTGGACTTTAATGACAAGTGCCCACCTCAACGCACCTCGTTGTGTTCTGGCAGCGAGATCCTGGGCTCGTGCTCGTTCTTGGAGCAACAGCTTCGCTATGAACTGGAGGTGATTGGCGGTCCAAGCGAAAAGCTGCCTCAATGTGAACTTTTTGCCTTCAACGAGGCGAGAACCAGCTACGCAGATTCAACTGAAGAGAAAATTCCATCTGCGTTTGCCTTCACCTTGCAGAAGAAAATAATTCAAGCTATTAAAGATGGCACCGAAGCTGGACTATCGACTCCTATGGATTTCGTGCTGATCTCTCAAGCTTCATGGGAACTGGTAAGTACTCTGGAGACTGAATTTGCTGTAGATCCCTCTGTGGCTACCTGCAAACCAGCTACCGCGTTCACTGCGGTCTTCGCTAAACTCATACATGATTTGGCTACGAGCAAGCGCAGTCGTTTAGCAAATTCTAACGGACTCGAGATGAATGGAAAGCCCGTCGCCAGCTCCACACAGAATGGTGAGGCATTTTTCCCGACAGATTCGGAGCGTAAGTTGATGAATCGCTTCTACAAGAACTACGCACGTGGTTTATCGCTTGAGCCATCGCCTACGATGCTGCACTGCGTCATTAAGAAGTTTGGCAAGGTGGCCATGGACTGCTTTCCAGTCACAGTGTTGCTGCTGCTGCATCCGACGTATGATGAAGCCGAGATCTTGAGCTTCTTGTCGCTCTGTATTGCAAGTCCATCCGCTGGGTTTCTCTGGCCGAAAAGTAATGGCATTGCTGGAGATGTTGTACCAACAGCAGTGGCAATTGCCAAAGGGGTCGAGACCATTTTGGAAAAGGAATTTCCTCAGGTTTGGTTGTGTTACGGTACCGTTGAAGAAGGCCGGAGTGCTAATTGTCGTGCTTGTTGCGCAGATTTTGCTTGTCATTGAGCAATGCCATTGCTCGCTGTTGAGTCTTGTACTGCGATGGCACAGTCAGAGCTTCTGGAACTACTTTGATTGGGAAAATGTCGTACTCTACACGTATTTCAACGTCCTCTATGGCGCTGAGTTTCAGGTACGTGTGTACAATATCTGTGTCCAAGAGCTTAAACTGATTGATCATAACGCTCTTGCTTCCAGGTGTATGTTATTGTCGCAATTTTGAGGCACTTGGAGCCTACAATGCGGGAGCTGACGTCCAATCACAACGCTCAAAGTCTCGCACCTTTCCTCACTCTCATTCGAGAGCCTATTCGAGGCTTCCGATTCAGTCCGTGGCGAACACTTTTGCTGCATCTTCGCAGTGAGTATCACGAAGCAGTGGAGACTCTTCTGTTCCGGACGGTAGCGATGCAGTTCGATGAAGGCATTTAGCTATATCTGTGCCGAAGGTTGAGAGTTGTAGTTAATCTGGAAGTCTTTTGCACCGCTCAGACTCTCCGCTTACGACCAAAGCGAATGTTTTTGGGGATTCGCAGCTCTCTCATACTTTCCTCTAGCTCCACCATGTCGACATCGGTAGCCTCACTTTGTAGCACTTCACTGTTGGTTTCTACCCCATCATCCTGCGCTTCTGCTCCCTCATCCACTTGCATGGCAGCTTCTTGAAACTTAGCCTGCTCGATGAGCTTCTTCTTTTTCTGTTGACGTCTGCGTTTCCGTGCTTCACGTTTCTTGATCGTCTCAGCGTCTACCTCCGGCTGGTTAGTTCCCTCTACACTGCGAACACCAGTAGTACGTTTGGTTGTCTTCCCCTTGGCCTTACGCTGGTGGAACGAGAACGACTCCGGATACTGATGAACTTGGACCAAGTGTCTTGTTCGCTTGTCGTCGTGCTGGAAGGTCTCAGGGCAGCCGTCCACCAGACAAACGTACATCGGCTTCTTCTTGGACAAAATTTTGAAGAATGCGTCGTGGGTCTCACTACGCAAGATAAATTTTCAACGTCTGTAGTTCCTCTTCAAATTCAATGCAAAATTCCTCACCTAATGTGAATATCCAGCAAACGTAAGCTCAGGAACGACCTTGAACACTCCCGACAAACGTTGCGGTGCACCCTGCCAGCAGAATACATGTACTTCCCTTAGTCTTTCGTCTCAATTCCTAGCTACTTCTAAATAGTATCACGTACATGTCGTAATGCTCCTCGTACGCGGCCACGGACTGAAAATTCACGTTGCAATTTGCTAGCCGGCAAGTCATCGACGCTGATTGTTCGTCTTCATCTACGTCTTCTCCCGGCTGCACCATTGACCTGAAGCATCAAAGCCACGAAACCATTAATTTTCTAACTATTCCAACTATTGCCTGTTACTGCTGAACTGTCGGCATACTCTGGCTTTTGGTAATACTTAGTCGCCCACAGGTGCGTACCAGCATCGAACAACGGGTGCTCTGGCGAGTACTTGCGGACGCATTTCCCGTTCGCGAGCTCCCGGATCTGCTCCATATTGGAATCTTTTGCTTTTGTGTAAAAAATACTTTTTGAAAATAGTCTTTAGTCCTGACTTTTGTTTTGGACAATGCCGGGACAGTTCGATTGGCACAATTGTGTTTTGGTCCAGAAAGAGCTCAGACTAAAAATATAAACAAATGCAAAGGACACAATACACAATTCGGACCAAATACTAAAACTATTGTTTGTCTTCAAGTTGTATCGCTTCCATCAAGAGGCGAAGTGCCTCTCGCTTCACGAACGCACCCACAGGTTGTGCGAATCGGATCGAGCCGCTGCTCAAACCAGAAGGACAAGAATGAGAACTCACAGTGTATCGGCATTCGTTGATCAATGTAAAAACACACACATTACCGGCAATATGGGCACTCTCGCTTTGGCAGCATGCGAAGACACGGGTCGCACATGTAATGCTGACACTTGAGCAGCATCACTTTGAGCGTCGTGAAGTCCATCCAGCAAATTCTGAGTATAAAACACAAGTTAGTTCTACAGTATCAAGGATACTCACGCCAATCTGCCGCTACAGACCCGCACTCCATACGATCTCCAGCCATCCGCTCCGGAATTGTAGGTGAGATGACGCATCGCAGGTGGAATGCCTCCTTCTGGATGTCGTACTGCAGAAGCAACGGAGCTAACAGTACTGTATATGTTAGATCCTAATTTCAAGGAAGACCGAGCAATTTACCTAGGCACAAGATGCTGGAAGGCACAGGAATCGGATACCATTCGCTCGGTACGTGAGAATCCTTGAAAAAGACACTGAGAGCTTTTCCAAGCCATTCGCTGATCAGGAGATCACCGACAGTCCCGAAAAACCTCTTGATGGCAGGCCCCGCGACTTGTTTGTTGCGAGTTGCGCAAATCGGTAAATCTAACGGAGAAGCATCAGCGTGTAAACTTTCGGGGTGGTCGTTGTATGAGCCCCCAAGCATCCACCCGTCGACAGCGATCCAGTACGCGTCCTTGAGCAGCTTTAGCAACGTGAAAATGGCGTCACCGTATCGAGCAAACAGGATGAAAGACAGACTCGACTGACGAGAGGCTGCGGTGCTGTGAAGAGCTTCCTTGGCACGTGAAATGACCTCGTCAGGATTCATTGGCATCACGCTAAGCAGTTCGTGGAAGAAGTCATCCAGTTCTCTCGAACATTTCGTCGCCACGTAACCGGAAGCCTTGAGACCACGCAAGGAATCCACGCGAACTCTAAAACTCCGACGTGACGGACTCCAGACGTGGATCACACGGCCACGACCGCAGTACAGCGCGTAGGTGTACTTCTCCGAACGACCCTGCACTATCTGAGCTATATCACCGACGCGAAGCCCCCACTGTCGGTCTTCCGCAGTCTCCTTTGACAATCTTACAACACGTTCAGCACAAGCCTCATCGGTAGACATTGCTGCTCAGCTTGACAAGAAAAACAAAATATCTGTTGGTGCCTTTCTCGAGGCTTCTTTTTGATTGATTTTGTTTTCTTCTAAAGACCGAGTAGCTCATCTATCGTACAATGCATTTGATATCGATATCGCAAAAGCCGAGACCTTCAGCTTCCACGTGCAACGAACCCGTCGCTCGACCAGGGTGATGAAAGCTTAGCGCCACTGTGACGATAGCTGCCAGACCTGGCGCTAGGCGTGCAGATTCCCGTTGATAACTGGCTTCCGCGATGCTGGCATTGAAGCCCGCACAGGTGGCAACAACCCGGTTAACGCGGAAGCGTTCCTGTCGGGCCCCCACGTTTCGAACGCGTACGGGGAACAGATACACTTGTCCAGTTTGCAGCGTGCCCAGTATTAGTGACGGTGGTGACACCTCCATCGCAACGTGTTGATGCGTGGGAGAAACCGCTGGAAGTCGCAGGGGAGAAGTTGGCGGAAATCCACACGACTTTTGTTGCGGTTGGTGGTGGGGAGACGTAGCTTGGCTTCGTTCACTGTCATCATTCCGTTCCCACGAAAGATCTGCGTACGGAGCGAGTGAAAGCAGTTCCGTTCCATCAAAGCAGCTTGGCGGGGTTGAAGCTGAGCTCTCGTTAGTGCTTATCGCACTTTGTAGCTTGGATAACTGCTTTGACGGTGAGAAAGGAGGCGTACGAGGCCTGGGGAGGCTCACTGCAAGGCGTGAGAGAGCAGCTAACGTCTTCTCGTTCGCTAGATCCACTCCAATGCCTTTCCGTGCGGATTCGCGAGCCGAAAACGACGCAAGTGATGAAGGAGTCTCTGGTCTCGCTGTAGCTGGTAATCGAGAGGATAATGGCAGTGCAGGCGGTTTCTGAGGCCTTGGCGACGGAATGGCTGGCAATACTGGCGTTCGCGTTGTCACTTTGTACTCTGGGCCGATTAGTGTTTGAATGCCGTAGTCCGTTAGCACCCAGCAGGCTTTCATGGTGGCTGTGAACGTCTTCCGCCATACCGAGCCGTCTTTCAACCACTGGTCGTTGTTACTAGGCGATGCGCGGAAACCAACAGACTCGGACGAAGACGATAACAAACCCGTGGCTGAGAGATTGGACGTCGGTGGCGCCAGAATGGATCGATGTCGATTGAGATTGCCTACATCGCGCGAATACTGCATCTTGAGGTCGTTCACCTCCTGTGGGTTGTGGCGTGTGATGAAGTCGCGGCTTCCAACAAACTTGTTCTTGTTCGAGAGCGACCGGCAGCTGTAAGGCTGCATGATCTTGTAGTCGTCGTAGTCCGGGATAGCCATGATCAGCAGCGCATTCTTCGGGTCGAGTACTGTGGACTTGCGTGTCTGCCTTGCAATTTGCTCCGTGATACTCATTTCTCTCTTCATCGTTGGGGTGACTCGACCCGAGCGAGATGGAGGTCCTGGAGATGCAAGCAGCATTGATCGGGTGGAAGACCGCCGATGCGCTGGCATCGGCAAAGAATTGCAGCTGTTGCTGTTGCTTCCAGCCGACACCATCGAGTCGTGAATCGCTGCGGTTGACAGCATCTTGGGCGGAGCAAGCGGAGACGCCAGTGCTGCAGCCTGTGAATCAGAGGCGTCCGTCATAAATGGAGATTACCTGTTTCTTGAGATAATTGGAGGCTGTAGACGCCTTAGGTCGAGGCCATTTGAATAGCGAGTGTAGGGTGGATGGATAAACTAGAGCTCAGCAGCTCTATAGATGGAGTCTTGGCTATAAAAATAGGTGACAAGACAACGCAGACCTACTGTTACTGTGGCTTGAATACGACACAGAGGAAGCGATGCAGCACGTTTCCTTGTAAGAGCCTGGAAGTTCTCGAGTCCAATTGCCGGAGAATTGATTGACCGTATCAGATGCACTTCAACTTGCTTCTAAGTTTTTATTGGTAAAAACATACTATTCGTTTCAGTTTCATCCAATAATATTGAGCATAGATCGTGGAACTCTGCTATTGGTCAAAACAGCGTCTTCCCCCCTCGAAGCTCCACGTATAGAGGGGGCCGCGTTGTTGTAAGATAAGGAAAGGATTCCTCGAGCAAAATGGTGAGTATCTGCGTCACTTTGGCGTCGCTCGGATGGCACTCGCAACAGTTTCAGCACATGATCCACCCCTATCGGACATTCTCCAGTGTTCTCTTTATCTGCTCCCACCAGTTTCACCTGCTAACTCGCTCTGGGGACTGTGCAATGTGTCTCTAAACAATGCGTAGGTTGTGCTCTCGGCCTCCTTGCTGACCAGAAATGGCAAAGGTACGTCCCTCAGTAGACCCACACACAGTGTCTATGGCTTTATAAGGCTCACGTGTATCTTATTGCTGCGTTTATAGTGCTCGTGGCGCGCCAATTCGTGGAGATCACTCGGATCCGTCTAGAGGTGGGTGTCTCCACCGTATTATTGGGATTTATCAGGGTTATCATTGACTTATAAATTGAATTCATTAGGGTCTGCTGGCAGCTTTCCCCAAGCTGCTGTCAAGCGGCTCTCGTGAGCACACGTTCATCGACACGGAGAGTGTTCGCTACGTGTATCAACCTCTGGAGAGCTTCTTCGTGCTCATTATCACCAACAAGACTAGCAACATCGTGGAGGATCTGCATACCATCCAGCTGCTGTCGAAGCTCGTGCCTGACATCTGCGCGCCGCTTAGCGAAGCCTCCATCCGTGACAAGCAATTCGAGCTGGTATTCGGCTTCGATGAGCTCATCACGGCCGGTGGCCACTCGGAGAACATTAACGTCTCGCAGATCCGCGTCAACATGGAGATGGAAAGCCACGAAGAGAAGCTGCACAATATGATCCTCGAGAGCAAGCGCGCTGCCGCCAAGGACGACATGAAGCGCCACACGGCGCGTATCAAGGAGGAACAGCGCGAACGTGCAAGACTGGAGCGTGCGGGCATGGGAGGTAGCGGATTCGGATCGCAGAATTCGTTTGGCAGTTCGTTCAGCAACGCGTTCAAGTCTCCACGCAGTGGTGGAAGCAGTGACAGCTTTATGAACAGCCCCAGCTCACCGGCTGCGACCTCGCCGACCTCGTACAATAGCCGTCCGGAGCCTGTGGTGTCCAAGGCTGCTGGTATGAAGCTGGGCAGCTCGACCAGCAGCAAGGGCATGGGTCTGGGCAGCGGCGGTAAGTCATTCATGGATGCCATGGCGGCTGAAGACGGGTTGAAGGAAATCCCACCAATGAGTGCTGCGGTTGAGACAGTGCAGAAGCCCGAGGTGGCCGCTGCAGTGAGCCACGACCCGATTGGAGCAGTGGTGGAGGAGAAGATGACGGTCGTGCTGACCCGTGACGGTGCATTAGAGCAGTTGGAGGTGAAGGGCAGTATGTACGTGTCGGTGAACGACCCGAGCGCTGGCTGCTGTCGTCTCAAGCTGCGTACAGGTGGAGCAGAAGGCATTTCTTACCAGACGCACCCCAAGGTGGACAAGAAACTTTACGACAGCGACTCAGTGCTGGCCCTGCGGGATTCGTCGAAGCCTTTCCCGACTTCTCGTGTGGCGTTCCTGCGATGGAGCTTGAAGACACAGGACGAGTCAATGCTGCCGCTGAACATTACGTGCTGGCCGGAGGAGGAAGGCAACGGCAAGATGAACGTGAGTGTCGAGTACTCGTTGGACCGAGACATGGTGCTGGACAACGTAAACGTCGTAATTCCGCTCGGTGGCTCGGACGCGCCCAGCGTCGCCAACGTGGATGGACAATACCAGCACAACTCGGGCGAAGGCGTACTCCTATGGCATCAGGATCAGATCAGCCCTGCGTACGTAGCTGTGTTTGCCAGCAATCGCTGCTTGGTGACTGGACTAAACTGTTTTGTTTTCGTTCTTACAGCAACAACTCGGGTACGCTGGAGTTCTCGGTGCGGGGCAACAATATGGACGCGTTCTTCCCCATCTCCGTCTCGTTCTTTTCGCGTAGCGTGTATAGCGACGTGCAGGTGGAGGCCGTTCAGAAGATCGAGGATGGTTCCCCCATTGCGTTTGGGTTCGAGAAGCTGCTCTCCACGGACTCGTACCAGATTGTTTAGAAATTCCCTGCGACAGACAAGACAGACATGCTGTGGCTGCTGGGGTTGGCCCGCCCTGTCAGGTTCCTTTATCTCAACACGTAGGTGCGAAGGTTGACTCGAATCGCGTGTTGCTTGTCCCCATCGCGTCCCCTCTTTAAACCAGAAACAGATACAAATCAAAGCAGAAATGTGTGTTTTGTGGAGCGATGAGCGCTGGTTGCATCCCGTTCTATTGACGTCTACGGGGCGGCGCTGGGTCGGAAGACGTCCGGCATCGAAGTTCTGAGTAGCTCCTCGGTCGAGTCGCGCATACAGCGCTCAAGCAGCCTCTTAGGCAGCGCACACTCTCCAATAGGCTTCTGCTGCGTCTTCACCGCCTGCATACAAGTCGCCCATTCCACCAGCGACTTCTGGCACAGCACGGCACTGCTGCAGTCGAGATACTGGGCGTACAGCAGCTGTGGGGGAGGCAGAGTCTTTGGGTCCGCACCTCCCTCCGCGGCCTTGCCTCGCTCTCGCATAGCGTTGATATGAGCGTCACAGGCCCTCAGTCTTTGGTACTTGGGCCCTACGCGTTTGTCCGTCGTCATTGCGAGCAGCTCACGCTCCTCAAGAAGACCGTCCAGAATCATCTAAGTGTAAGAAGACGAAGATACTGCAGCTGTTAAGAGGAGTTGAAAGCTGAAATTTTGAAGAGAACTAGACGAAATGGCAGAGCAAATGCACGTAGTGTTTATAGAGGTAGAGCGTACCTGGTGAAGACGCACGGTGGAGATGCATTGGGGCAACTCGGACTCGCTCATGATGTCCGATGTAAAATGTTTTTAGGCGAACAAATGTTGTGTATAACACATAAACTGTGGAGCGAAACAAATCTGTGACGTGTGACGAGTTGCAGTCCTACATGACGCTTCTGGAGGATTGAGCATGGCGAGGGATTCGAGGCCCAGCACCGTCGTCTTCGCTCTCCTCGTCCACATCATAGTCCTCATCGTTGATGCCGCTGATGGTCGCACGTGTGGACTGCTCCAAACTGCTGATGTTCATGTACGGCTGACGAGGGCGACGGAACACGCGACGGTAGAGATACGCCAAGGTGAGCACGATGATCATGGCGCATGAGATCATGATGAGGTACCCGAACTGAAGCAGCCCTGAAGACGTTTTACCACCCAAGTTGGAACCGGTAGCAGCAAGAGCAGTGGCGTCTGTAGTGCCATCGGAAGGCTTGGCCGTTGCCTGGTCGTCGTCGGACGCCTTCATCTCATCGTCCAGCGTGGTTTCTTCGTTTTCCTTGTCATCTTCACTGTCCTCACTTTCGCCGTCGTCCGATCCGTCATCACTTTGGTCTTTAGTCTTGGTATTCGCAGGCTTAGCAGATGAAGCCGTTGTCGTTGTGGAAACCTCGTCGCTTGAGTCTTCACTTTCGTCGTCTTCGTCTGAGGCTTGCTTCGTTCTCTCTTCACCAATAGTGGGAGGATCATTGGTATCGTTACTGTCCTCGCTATCGCTTTCAGCTGAAGCGCTCTGTGTGAATGACTCAGTAGTCGCTGCATCTGGTTTTTGGGCGATATCAACAGTGATGACCTGGCAATTCAAAAACGTTGAAAGAGTTAGCAGCTTAAGTCAACCACTGTAGATGTCATAGAAAACGTACCGGAGACATCCACTCGAGAGCAGCCTTTACTCGGTGGCCATTCCACTCGAAATTCCAGTCGGGATTCGTTCGAGCATTCACTAAATGAGACTGTGGGGGCACTTGAGGCGATGGCGATTCATCACCAGTACCTTGCTTTTTCCAATCCTGAAGTGCAAAATCATTAGCTCCAGAACAACTTCACCAATAGAAATGATTGTGCTCAGTGGGACTTACCTGATCCACCGTCGCTACAGCTCGAACGTAGAGCTTGCTGGACGTGACATTGCCTAGGTCAAGACACGAAACGAATAATGACGTTCCCATCGTATCGACATTGGCAGCCGCTGCTTCAGACGAGTCCGATGCAAATTCATAGAATCGCCGCGTGGTTCCCTTCTGCGTAGACGTCTCCATCAAAATGCTGTCATCTTTGAACTCCGCACTTGAAGACACCTGGACGTGAGTGCTGTCCACAGTAAGCGCGCCAAGCACCTCCCACGCGATCTGCAGCTTGGAATGAGCTACACTGCAGTCGGAGACGTTACAGGTCGCGACCTGATTGCGCTCCCACGCTAGAGCACCGCAGCCCATTTCCGTGACCTGATTAGCATCGGTAGTATACAGACTCGCAGCAGGGAAGACGCTCAGCAGCTCTTGGTTCTGAGAAGGCCCAGCCGCATCCACCCAACGCACCAGAGGTTGCGCCATTTCAATCATCATGAGCGCTAGGCGGACATTCCTCGGTACATGGCCGACCGACTCAGTCTGGACTCCTTCTGTGCGGAAGAAATCCACGTTCGCTTGGTACAGCTCCTTGAAGTTTCCCAGGTCCTTTACTGCGGGTTCCTTGTTGTTAGAGGTCTCAACCAGCATGTTGAAAGCACGGTGTGTGATGTTATTGTAGACCGTTTTCTCTTTCGGATACCCACCGAACGTTTTCGGCTCACACGGATGGAATGGCTGATCTTTTTCATCATAAAACTGGTTCTCCCACGATGCAGCGTATCCCCAGTCCTCCATACCACCCGTAACACCGTACACAACATCATTCATAGTTCCGGTCGGATAAAGCTTTTGATCCGGGAAGGCGCCAGCAAAGTTGGCCAGTGTATGGGCGATCTGGAACTGCGCCATGTGATCTGGAGACTTCTCACTCGGATTCTTTTCATCGCCGTTTAAGTAATGATCCGGCGAGCCCCACTCGTAAGACACCGCTCGAGTTCCGCCATGGAAAGTCACCGCCAATTGGAAGATGTGATCCCTCCAAATCTCATTAACCACACGAGAAGTCATCGTCTGCATACACTCAGCACCTGATCGCATATAGTTGTAGTCTCGGTTCGGATCAACCGTTAGCTCCTCACGACGGTTGTGCGAGTATCCGAAAGCGTTCGTCATGGGCGTCACCAGAACGTTCCTCGAGTTCACAAGCTCCTTCAGCCACCTTTTTGTGTCCAGCGTCGGCTTCACAGACTCGTCTGTACCATATCGGGATGTGGCGTGTGCCACAAGCGCGATAAGCTCCATGGCCGCATTGGGACCGACCCGTTCATTGCCATGCAGAGCTCCACTGATGAAGACTTCGGGTCTCTCCGGGTCATTCGCCAGCGTCGAGTGGTTGGTTAAATGCACCACAAACTGTTTGCAAGGCTCCGTGGCCTCCGTTTTATCGTCCACGATGCACTGGAGCTCCTCGGGGTACGGTAGAGCGTACATTTCTTGGGCTATAGACACCTGCACGACGTCCGGGAAGGTGGAATTGAGCTCCAGTAAGAACTTACTCATCTCCGCGTACGTCTTGTACTGTATCGGGGGCGACGAAGAGCCATAGACGGAGGTGGGGGCTAGCAGCCCCACGCACAACAACAGCCAAGGGCGGAGCATACCGAGCGGTACGTGGCAACACTTTTTTCCTCTGATAAATGAGACTAAAGGAAAAATGGTACTAAAATGACAAAAAAATGTGATTAGTATGATGGCTACATTGTAGACGAAGGTGTCTGTTAGATTGTCGCCTCGTTGGTTAAATAGGAGTTCACCGCGATGCGGGAGATCTCTTCTGGCTGATGGGATATCTCGAGACCCAAGTGGTCGTCGCAGCAGCCTCCGCCTACGACCCATTTCTTGCAGTATGTGTACGAGCATTTCTTGCCTCCTCCGTGGCCTTTGCAGTAGCCTCCGCCGCGATCATTGCCACTGCATCCTTCCTCTTTGCATCTCGTCCCACCGCCATGACGAATGCAGAGGCCCTTGCCTTTTTGTTTATTCGTGCAACCTTCGTGCTGGCACAACCTCCCGCCACCGTGCGCCTTACAGAGCTTTCGGTTTTGAGCTGCACGTTCACAGTTGGGCACACAGCACAGGACCTTTCCACCGTGGCCGCGACAACGCTTGTTTACCTGACGGATTTTGTCACAGCCGTCGACGACACATTTCCGACCTCCCCCATGTGCGATGCAGTGTCCACCGCCAAGATCGTATTTCGTACATCCAAGAGTCTTGCAACGTCTTCCTGGGCCCTTGTGATCCATACAAAGGCCTCCACCAGGTGCCCAGTTCTTGCAGTTGTCAGCCAAACACTTCTTGCCACCACCGTGGGCCTTGCAGTACCCACCACCTCGGTCGACCTTGGTGCAATCCTTCGCTTGGCATTTCTTCCCACCTCCGTGTGATATACAGTGTCCACCGCCAATATCACGTTTCTTGCAACCTTCTTGTTGGCAAAACCGTCCTCCGCCGTGTGCCTTGCAAAGTCCTCCTTCCATTCTCTTGTTTTCGCATCCTTCAGCCGAGCAGAGGGGTTTCCCGCCGTGCCCGGAGCAGTATCCGTAGCCTTGGACCTGCTTCTCGCACCCTTCATGCTTGCACTTCTTCCCGCCGCCATGCTTGATGCAGTAGCCGTTTCCCTGGTTAAACTTGTTGCACTTTGGGTGTTTGCAGAACTGACTAATCTTGTGGATAGCGCAGCGTCCATCCAGTCCAGTTGCCGCACGCTTACACCTCTCGCGCTCCTTGTTGTAGTACCTGCAGGTTTTCTTGGTCACCACAAACGTATCGGTTGCTTTAGCAGCTGAAGCCTTCGGTATCTGCTGATCCCGACCTTCCTCTGCCTCCACACGCGCAGACGATAGCTGCAGCACGCCATTGACAGCAGCAGCGGCCTCTTCCGCCTCTGCTTGGGCTGCTGCGACTGCTTCCTCGGCCTCTGTGTCCGTGTCCTTCTGCTCCTGTTCAGCTTGGGCTAGCAGCATCCTGGCAAACTCAGAGCCATCGTGGTCGATCTCCGGCAGCCCGTCGGGGCCAACGAAGGACGTTCGGAAGTCCAGCTCCGAGGACTGTGCCGTCGACAGATCAGCTGAAGCCATCAGATAAACAACATCAGAAAAACGCTCAGCAATTAATCGCTAGCCGTTGCAATTCGATGCAATAAACTGAAGCTGTACACACGCATGGAAGGCTGAATACTGGCGTCGTCCGGCCGCATGCCGCGCAAGAAGCGCAAATAGTCGTTCTCACGCTCGTCTGATGCGTCCATGGCTCACTCCAAACGATACACGGGTAAATAGCAGTTGGATACGGTAAATTAATGTCCTGGGAACGTGGTGCTGGGTCTGTATCGATCGCGAAGAAGCTCTAAGGAGCTCCACACAGCGGCAACTCGCGACCGCTGCGTCTTGTGTTATAGCGATTTATGATTCGCAGAAATAATGTTTGAGTTTCTACCAATCGATTACCTTGAATTGTTTTTTCGCCCTCTCCAGTCAAATAATGCGGTCAATCTCGAAAAGCTACAGACGTTGAGCACCATGGCGAGCGTGGCGGAGATCAAGCAGTTGGAGGCCAAGATCAAGGAGGATGTCAAGCAGATCAACGAGCTGCCCAAGGTGGTGAAGGCGCTGCAGCACAGCGACAGGGCGGTGGCCCAGGCGGCCATGCAAAGCGTGCGACGCGTGCTGCTCTTTTTCCTGGAGAAGGGCGACCTGCAGCCCAAGCCCGTGGCAAAGGAAACCAAGAAGACCAAGGGAGGGAACTCGCAGGCTATCGACAAGTTCCGCAGTTGGCTCTGGAGCGTTTATGTGAACTTCATCCAGGAGATGCTGAAGTGGCTCGGAGATGCCAAAGTGGACAGCAACTTGCGTGTTGGAGCTCTGCGTACGCTGATGGAGTTTGTCTCGAGGGAGGGAGAGATCCGTGGAGGAAATGCACCCACTTTTGGCAATGAAACGTTCACCCGCGTGGTGCAGGAGCTGGTGAAGACCGAGAAACTCAAAGGAGAGTTGGCCAGTGTGTTTAAGGGCGAGTACGTTGGTGCTTACATGGATGTGCAGTACTATATGGTAGGGTTATTGCTGGTAGCACTCGTGCAGCTTTGGATTGAGGCTAATGGTGTTATTTTGTTATATCGATAGTTGAAGAACTTGGCGCAGATTTTGGACAGCGCGTTCTCGACGGAGGAGAAGGACGAAGAAGAGGATTTGGTGCTGGTTGCCAATGCGTTGCGGATGTTAGGAATGGTGCAAATGCCGTACGATGAGGAGGAAATCACGTCGTTCCTTGTGGAGCCAAAGGATTCGGCTTTACCGGATCAGGAGCTGGTGAGCAGTGATGAGGATAGCGATGACGAGGAGGAAGAGGAGCTCGTGACTTCTGGAGCGAAACGGAAGACTGCATCGGAGAAGAAGAGAAAGAAGACGAGGGGTCTGCGTAGTGTGAAACAGCACCAGCATGGCTTCAGCCTAGCGTGGATTGCTGTACTGCGCCACAAGCTGCCGCAAGCGGCATACAAGAGGGTGTTGGTGCAGCTGCCAGACGAGATCATGCCTCACTTGGCGAACCCGCTACTGTTGGCGGACTTTCTTACGGACTCTTACAGCATCGGTGGGGTCACGAGTCTCCTGGCGCTGAACAGTCTGTTCATCCTCATCCAGGACTACAACTTCGACTCGCCGGACTTCTACAACAAGCTCTATGCTCTTCTGGACGACCCGACGTTGTACTCGGCCAAGCAGCGCGACCGCTTCTTCGGCCTGCTGAGCCTGTTCCTATCGTCCACGCATTTGCCGGCGTATACTGTCGCAGCTTTTGCGAAGCGGTTGTCGCGCAGTTCGCTTACGGCTGAGCCTGGCGCTATTCTGTTTATTATCCCGATGGTGTACAACTTGATTCTGCGTCACAAGGAGTGCCTGCAGCTCATCCACCGTACTGGTGCGTTCACTGCGGCAGAGAAGGCTGCCAAGCGCCGAGCGGAACTCTCCAGCGGTACTGATGTCGATGCTGCGGCGAAGAAATTGTCCAGCGAAACCACCGAGTTGGTGCTGAAGGATGGCCACGACCCGTTCGTTAACGACGAGCTGGACCCGATCAAGTGCAACGCTCTGCAGAGCTCTCTGTGGGAGCTGTACACGATGAAGCACCACTACAACGCTGACGTAGCGTTGAAAGCGCGGATGTTCGAGGAGAAGCTGCGTCACCAGTTTGTTGACGTGGATGAGAGCTTGGAGATCACTTACAAGAGCCTCTTCGATAAGCAGCTGAAGCGTAAGGAGAAGGGCAAAGTCCCGCTTGCGTTCCAGCCTTGCACGGCGCTCTTCTCGACTGGTGCTGACGCTGATGACAGCGACGTCACGGAAGATGAGAACGTTTTTGCCAAGGTGTTCGAGCTTTAGAGTGCTTGTGGCACCAATGCTAATATATCCATCCCATAGACTTACCCATCGAATTTCGCGTGCGACTTCGAGCTTTACAAAACTGTAGACAGCAGGGGCAAGATAAACCAAGGCGACACCAGACTACAAGATCTGTTCCATCTCCTTGCCGGTTAATCAACAGTTCTAGCCGCGCGAGGTTTGGCTGTAGTTATGCAATGCGGAGGATGACGTGCATGCCACTGTCGCTCTCCACGAGGTCACTGAGGTCGCCAACTTTCAGAGCAAACGCGGCCTTTTCGAAGGAAGGAGTCATTTTACCGCGCGTGAACGGGCCCAAGTCGCCCCCACGCTTTGCACTGCACAAGCAGAACAGCACACACACACACACATCAGCTGCGCTACCACGAGGTCGAAAGCTCAGTCTTGAAGCACAGACCTGCTGCAATCACTCTCCTCCTTGGCAATTTCCTCAAACAGCTCGCGCAAAACCTCAGGTCTCTGCAAGAACGTTTCATTGTCAGTCCTAGACTTATTGTGGCATCCATTCACTGCCAACGTACATTAGGGTTGGCCTCCACACATGCCAGGAGCTTCTCCCGGATTCCTCCCGCTTTAGCCTCGGCCACCGCCTTGCTGCGAGTGATGGTCTCCTGCCGCCAGGACGACGGTCTCCTGGATCCCGAGTGCTTCACGAGGATATGCAGCGCCTGCAGGTAGTTTCAGCACATACCGCATTCCAACAATCAGATGTATACCGTTACAGTTAATACTTTTCGCCATAGTAACGTACCTGGACGCTATCGGGACCGCCGGAGCTGTCGGCCGAGCGGAGCTTCTTCTTTTCGGCGTGTGCGGCTGCAGCACGGTGGCGGAACTCGCGCTCCTTGGCGTGCACATGTGAGAGTTTCCAGGTCTTCTCGCCGCTCTTCACGTGCAGGAAGTACACCTTGCCGGGGCGGCTCTTGCTCTCGACCTCCTTCCAGCCGCGAGGCAGCTCCTTGGCTGTCGTGCTCATCGTTGGCCAAAGACGATTTGTATTATACAAATTATAAAGCCAAATGTGGCGCAAAATTGTTTCAACATTTTTTAAAAGTTGTAATTGTTACTACAAAATGCGAAAAGGGCTTAGATGGTAAAACGGTTTTTTCTTCTTACAACTATAAAAGTGTTTTAAACAAAATAGTTCCTTGCATAATATTGGATTATATTACCAGTCCCCAACGAAAGCATCTTTAAGCAACTTTACAGCAACTGAAGTTCCAACCGTGCGATTCGTCACCCTAAACCCTAAACCTGTCAACCCCTCAAACTTTGAGCAGGAAATGTCACGACTTAGCACACCACGCAAAGCCTTCGCTTCGCACGTCGATGCTAACTCGTTCTTGTTGGTCCGGGAGGTTTGACCCTACATGTAGTCTTGCAGCGCTGCGCTTGGACTCGCAGCGACTTTGGCGATTACTTGCCCCTTTTCTGACATTTTGTTGAGGATAGTCACTTCCAATAATATTTGTCGAATATTACAGAAATAAAGAGAGCACCTACGCAATAACGCGGGCGGTTCCTGACATTTTGGCTTCCAGTCTGTAGACCATTAGTCTTAGGACAAAACCAATTTGGTGCAAGATCTTCTCAGTCACCCCTCTCAATGAGAGTGTCGTCATTTACGGCGTCGAGTTATTACAGGAAGCCGACGAAACCAAGCTGCACTCGCTTCAGATTGGTGGGCTCTAGCTCAGTGAGCTATGCTCACTACATGTTCATGTACCAAAATGATGATGAGCGAACGAATGCGGGAGACACAATGTCGTCGACGACGACAAAGGAACTGTGCACCAGCCATTCTCGTTGTAGTCACTACAACTTGTAGAGACTGCGACCCATCTCCTTCACATCATGTTGTCCACATCCGCACAAGATCCATCAGGACACATTCCGATGCATAGCAACTGCGATCGACCCAGACATCCGGAGTTCCGGCCGACGTATGCACCGCTAAACGGCCAAAGACGAGGAATTCCGTGCAAGCTTGACGAGTCCAGGCGTGACACGCACGCCCCCAGCAGCGCCATTGGGTGGTCCTGTGCGTTGCTGCTGTTTCGCTAGCGGCTCCATGTCGCCGAGGACCGCCAAGCACCGCCTCATGCTTCGAAGGGGGTCATTCTTCTTTTGTCGGCGCAAGCGACTGTTCTTGATCCGCTTCCGTCGTCCAAAACCCCAAGCTTCTTAACACTATGGGCTTCTCTGCTCTGTGGCGTACCAAGCCTCTGTCGGTCATTCAGGCCGAGGAGATCAAGGACGACATCCCCCGCACGCTCACTTTTTTCGACCTCTGTTGTGTCGGTATTGGCGGCACCATCGGTAGCGGCATCTTCTCCACCGCCGGATCCATCATCTCGGAGACTGCTGGGCCTGCTGCCGTTGTGAGTTGGCTCATCGGTGGCGTTATCTGCTGCCTTAACGCGCTTGCGTACATGGAGCTGACCACGCGTGTGCCGTCCTCGGGAAGTACGTACGCGTACGCTTATCACACGATCGGAGAGCTTCCTGCTGTCGTCGCCGCGTGGTTATTGACGCTGGAGTACGCTGTGTCTGGAGCGGGTGTGGCACGTAGCTGGGGAGACAAGGTCGAGGAATGGCTGTTGCTTGAACATCCCGACAAGAGCTTCCACTGGCTCAACCTGCAGTCGGCCAACCTCAGCGGCGGTCTCATCCAGTTCCTGAGTATGGTGGTGCTGCTGATGGGCGTTCGATTTGGCAAAGCGTTCGTGAACACTGTGACGATGATTAAGATGGTCGTGGTTGCCTTCATCATCATTGCCGGCTTTGCCGCCATGAACCCCGACAACCTGTCCCCGTTTGTCCCCACGCGTACTGAGTTGGACGGCACGGCGGCTTTCGGAACGCAGGGTATTATCACTGGAGCTTCGCAGGCGTTCTTCGGATACGTTGGTTTCGATGAGATTTGCTGCCTTGCCGGTGAGGCCAAGAACCCTAAGAAGATCATGCCGATTGCAGTCATGGTTGTCGTTGTCGGAACGATGGTTCTCAGTGCGCTTTGCTCCCTGGTACTCGCCGGTATGGTGAATTACCTCGACGCTGGCAGTTTTGGTGACGGCTTCGAGGGCCACGGATGGAAATGGGCTGGCACTATTGTGCGCGCCGGTGAGGTGGTGACGATGCCTGTTGTGGCGCTGATCGGCTTCTTGGCCCAGCCCCGTCTGAATTACGCGCTTGCCTGCGACGGACTCCTCCCGCGTATCTTCGCCGAGGTGGACTCCAAAGGTAACCTGTTCAAGAACACGCTCATCACGGGTCTGTTCTTCACTGTGATTGCCGTCGTGGTGCCTTTCGACACGCTCTGGGACATTGTGAACTTCGGTGTCATGATGTCTTTCATCATTGCTAATGTGTCCCTCACCATGGCTCGCATGAAGCCCCAGTCACCCAAGTTATCCCCAAGTCTAGTTGCAGCGCTCGTTGTGACGGCTGGATGCGCCGCCTTCCTGTACCAGGAGGGGTACGAGAACAACTCGTCTACGGCGTGCCTGATCCTGGCCATCATCTTTCTCGTCATCACCGTGGCTATCTCGGTGGTGCTGTTCGTCAAGTGCCCGCAGTCTGCCAACGCGCCGGGACTGTTTTCCGCCCCGCTGGTGCCGTTCATCCCTATGATCTGCATTCTCGCTGACTGGTACATGATCGCTCAGATCGGCCACTTGGCGTTGGGACTCAGCGTGGCCTGGATGGCTGTCGGTGCGCTCTCGTACTTCGTTTACGGATACTTCCACGCTGAATCGCGCTCGAACTGGAGCTTGTTGATGAGCAGCCTGCCCACCCACGGTGACAGCCTCTCGCAGCCCATGCTCTCGGCCAAGTACTCGGTGCAGGACCTGAAGTCCCCCGCCGTGTAGGTAGCTTTCACATGCTAGATCGGGGCAGTCGTCGGTATGATGCCTCCCTCATTAATAGACCTACATGTTGAAGCTGTAAAGTTGCTCTAAAATCCCGCAACTTTAATTCGTGCAACGTAAACAATTTATCATCGTGCAACATTTGCAAACACTTCCGATTCCTCAAGCTTTAGGCACGTCTCATGCCGCTCCGCACGCCTTCCGAGGCCGAGGGAGGCGCCAAGGGGGCACCGCAAGGCCGTCAGACCGAGTACGGAACCTTCTCGAGCGCCCAGTCCACCCAGGAGCAGGCCCAGTCCGCGCTGCAGAAGACAACGAACGCATTAACCGCCTCATCAGGCGACAAACCTGGCGCGCTACACCCAGAGGCGCCTGGCACTGCCTGGTGGCGCAAACTCTTCTTCGAGTTCTTCGACAAGAAACAGCTGGACAGTGAACTCGACGCCAGTCAAGTGTGGGAACTCACGCCCGAACACACGAGCGCTGAGGCCTCAACCGCCTTCCGACAGGTGTACGCGCAGTACCGACAGTCTCGCTGCCGATGTAAGATCAAAAATGCGATCATCCATACGCACAGGTGGAAGCTGGCAGCCTGCTGGGCGCTGCAGCTCGCCAGTCTTTTGTGTGACGCCTGCACGCCCGTTCTGCTGTATCTACTGCTGACTATGGCCATCTCCGGAGAGTATACGCAGACGCAGATGTACGCTCTGTTAGGACTTCTATATGTGACGGCACTGGGTGAGGTGCTGCTGCACTGCCACAGCCACTTTTTGGGCTGCAAGGTAAATATCAAGATCATGGGGGCGCTGCGGGCGTTGGTGTTTGAGAACACCATCAGTCAGCCAGAACATATTCCGGGCCATGCAGCCGGGAGTTACGACAGTGAGAGTGGCAAGAAGAGGATGGCGGAGGTGGCGCATTTGTACGCGGAAGATGTGGTGAATGTGGCGCGGATGGTGACCCACTTGCAGTTCCTGTGGCGCAGCATGCTGCAGATTGTGTTTGAGTTGTGCATTCTCGTCCAGGTGATCGGGATCAAGTTCAAGCCCATTGCGGTCGCTTTTTTGTTTATGGCAGTGTTCGCGAAGTTCCTCTCCGCTGCAGGGAGTCGACTGCGACGCAAGCTGCAGAAGAAGATCGAGGCTAGGCTGAATGTCATTCATGAGTGCTTCAAGGGGATTCAGATGGTTAAGCTCAACGCCTGGGAAGACAAGATGCAGGAGAAGATCGAGCGAGCAAGGAAGGAAGAGAACCGAGAGCGTCGCAGAGTCAACGTTGTAGCTGCCCTGCAGTATTGTGTTGGGGTAGACTCGCCCAACCTGGCGTCCATTTTCATTTTCGGGTGGGTTGCGCTGCAAGATACGAGTGCTCTGTCACCTGCTAGAGTTTTCCCGGCGTTGCTGTTGCTCCGGAGGATCAAGACGCACTTTTCCAACATTGCGGGGTTGTTCGACCTCGCAAGTAAAGGTCAGTCGTCTTTTTGCAAGATCGACAACTACCTCAATGAGTGCGACGCGAAAGCTTGTGCACAAGATAAAGTCGGAGTCAATCGATGCGAGCAGGTTAGTTCTCTCGGCTCCAGCTCCCCTGAAACTGTGGTGGCAATGGAACATGCTTGCTTCGGTCAATCAAGTGAAGAAGGGAAGGCACTGCTAGCCAACGTTTCATTCCGGCTACGTCAAGGGCAATTGGCGATGATCGTTGGGAAGGCGGGAGCTGGCAAGTCTACGTTGCTTAATGCGCTGTTAGGAGACATCAACTGCCTTGATGGAAACGTTTTCATTGCGAAGAATTGCCGGGTGGCTTACTCTGCGCAGGAGCCGTGGTTGCAGACTCTGAGTATCCGTGAGAATATTCTGTTTGGCTCGACTTTTGACTACAAGAAGTACTGGTGCGTCGTCGAAGCGTGTTGCTTAAAAGATGACTTGCGGATGCTACCTGAGGGTGACAACACCCAGGTCGGGCCCAAGGGAATCAATTTGTCTGGTGGGCAAAAAGCTCGTATCGCGCTAGCACGTGCATGCTATGCTGACGCTGATGTTTACTTGCTGGACTGCCCGTTTGCTAGCGTTGACGCCATTGTCCAGAACGAGATATTTACCAAGTGCATCGTGGAGCTGCTTCGATTCAAAACGGTTGTTATGGTCACCCACAATCGCGAGCTGTCGTCGTCTGGCTTTGTGGATCATGTGCTCCGCGTTGAAGACCTGACGGTCGTTGTAGAATCTGCTGAAAAGGGTTGGGAAGTCGGTCGTCATCCCTCCAGAAGAGTTGATCCCAGGAACTCTCTTCCACCGTGGAAAAGCGAGGACCCCCAAGACGTAAGAGAAAAACCTCGTCCAGCCGGTCTGGCACTCTGGGAATCTGCCGCACCGCCACTGTCCTCGTCAACGATGCTTGTAAAATCAAGCTCAACAAAATCTCCAGTAAATTCGGCTAATACGCAGGTGCCCGTGACGTCGGAGTGTGTTGGAACGAAGGTCGCGAGGAAATTCAAGTGGAAGGAAGAGTGGTTTTCGCTCAAGACGTGGAAAATGCTGTTGAAGGGGGGCAAGTGCATGCGGTACCACGTTCCAGCCAAGTTCTTCCTCGTCCTATACGCTTTTGCGGTCACATCCAAGGATGTTTTTCTTATGAAGTGGAGCGACCGTGTTGATCGTGGAGACGTTTCTTCCATGGAGCATTCAGCCAACATCTACGCTGTTTTAGTGATCAGTTCGATGATTTCAGGTTTCGCCAGCTCCGTACTGCATGCTCATGCAATGGCCAACTCAGCTAACAGGATGTTCCACGAGATGACAGCAGCGCTGTTACGCGCACCAATGACGTTTTTCTACTCGACCCCAGTGGGCGAGCTCTTCAACCGATACTTCAATGACGTTCGTGTCTTGGATACGACCTTCGCGTTGGCATTTATGGCCATGTTTCGCTCGGCTGTAACGATTCTCGCTGCCGATGGAATTCTCTGGTATTTCACGGGGATTGCAGGCACCAGCATTATTTTTATTGTGCTGTACGTGGTCAAGGAGTTCATGACGCTTGGTTTTCTGGTGGGGCTGTTGCAGATCTCATTTCGTGCTGAAGCAGCGAACTTAAACTTCATTTCAGAAGCACTGGACGGCTCAGCAACAATTCGTGCGTTTGGCCGAAAGCAAGTCGATCGCTTTCGAGTGGAGCACGGAGTACTATCCGACGAATTGATGAAGGGCCAATACCACACGGAAGCGTTTAACAGTTTCGTGCTGATCCGCTGCGACCGCGTCCTTGGTATTCACATGCTGCTGCTCATGTTTCTGCTATCCATGCACAACGTTTCCCCAGCTGAGCTTGGACTGATGCTCTACTACGTGTTTACTATCAACTCGGACGTGTACACTCTTAGCTCCAAGTTGCTAGAAGTTGCGTTATGTTTGCTGAATGTCGAGCGAGTGCGCAAGTATGGGCTTATCGAGCCAGAGCTGCAGAGCTACGAAGGGAATCCGCTGACTATCCCAGCGAGTTGGCCACACCGCGGCGATGTTGTATTCGAGCACGTCTCGTTCAGTTACGCTAGCTCATCGAACGTCGAACTGTCGGACGAGAAGCAAGCGCTTGCGCTCTGTGACGTGAACTTTTCCGTAGAGGGTGGCGAAAAGATTGGGGTGGTTGGGCGTACTGGCTCAGGCAAGAGTTCGTTGGCGATGGCTCTCTTCCGTGTCCACCCGCTTGCAAAAGGGCGGATTCTTGTTGATGGTCTCGACGCGTCGTTGTTGACTCTGAATGCTCTGCGTACGAACGTCTGCATCATCCCGCAGTCGCCTCTGTTCTACAGATGTTCGGTCCGCAACTACCTGGATCCGTTCAACGAGTTCGGGGACGTGGCACTGCTGAACGCGTTGCGTCGATGTGGACTGAGGGGCAGCATGGCAAATCTTGAAGCAGAACTTTCAGACAATGGGGAGAATTGGAGCTTAGGTGAAAGGCAGATGCTGTGTCTCGCGCGTGCTGTGCTACGGCCGGCGCGTATCGTGGTGCTGGACGAGTCGTTCTCTGCTGTTGACCAGGCAAACCAGTCCACTTTGCTAAATGTGCTTGACACAGCCTTCCAGGACTCGACTCTCTTTCTCATTACGCATCGCCTGGACGATGTGCTCCAGTTCGACAAGATTTTGGTCATGCAGGAAGGCCAGGCAGTGGAATTTGGACCAGCAGAGGACCTTGCAGCTGACCCCAGCAGCGCATTTTACGAGTTTTTGGAGACGACGCTGTTGACCTACTAGCTTGGCGCTGCTTCGAGGTAACAGTATAAGGGGAAACACCCCTGTACCCTGTAATATATGAGCAACTGGAATGAAGGACGACAAACTAAAAGCCTAAAAAGAAATACTTCATGAAATAATACAAGCACTACATCAGCAGTGCCACCCACTCAATACTCACTCGTCGTCCCAATGCAGAAGATTTTTTGCGCGCAACTTCGTGGACTTGTGGATCTCCTCCGCGTCCGCAATGGGCACGCGGCAGTACGGACAGCACTTTTCACCTTCCAAGTTTGCCTGGAACGCATTGTAGCAGACGCCGCACGAGAAGTGGTCGCACGGGAAGGCCACTGCCCGGACGCGCAAGAGATCCGAGTAGCAGATGCTGCATTGCAGCTCCTCCTCTGCCAGTCGACTTGCCAGTGTGTTGTGTCGTTCGTCCGAATACTTCCTCGCGGAATCCGCCGCCGCACGGTGTCGACGCGCCTCGACCCAGTCCTCCATCTGCGTCATGGCGTCCATCGCTGCCGGGGCGCACGCAGCCGGCAGTCCGTTCCACAGCAGTTCACGAGTAGCTCGACGCACCTGCTCCTCCGTCTCCCGTCGTCGCTCGTCCGTTTCTTCCGACGCAGCCTCTTCACCCGCCATCGACGCCATCCCCACGGACGCGCCGGAAGCCGCCGACGCCGTCAAAGCGTCCGCCTTGGTGAAGAGCGAGATGAGTCCGCCCACCACAAACCCAGCCATTCCACCCACTACAGCCCCCACCATCGCTCCTGCTAGCACCTGGTTCGTATTGGATGTGACCTGTGGCGACGCGCCGAAGCCGTAGCGCGCCCACGTCACAAAGTGCTCGCAGTTATGTCCTAAGTAGCTGTACTGGGTCTCTCCGAGTCGCGACATTGCACGCTGCACCACCTCGTCACCGTCAAACGGACGCAAATCATGATCCGCCAGCATTTTCTCGTCCAGCTCGTCCGAGTATTTCTCCGGCGCTTCGGATTCGGCGCCGGCCGTGCGCTGTACGAAGCGGACGGAGTCCACGCGCACCTGGAAATCGCTCTCATTAGGGGACCAGAGATGCACCACGCGACCGCCACCTGCATACAGCGCCAAGTGGCTGTATTGCCCGCGGTTGAAGCGCACGACGTCGCCCGTAGCGAAAGATAAGGCCGACATGTCTGCGCCGCTTCGAGTTTCCAAAGTCGGAATGATAAAAAAAGTCACAAATTCGAATGATGGAATTGTATTTTAGTCCACAATTGGTTCGGTGATCCTTTTTCCCAAATTACAAATTGTATAACGCAAATGCCCAAATGTCCAAATCAAACCGTGGTAACTTATGCGCAGTGCCCGCCACGCCAAGGCCGTGCGCAGTGATCAGACGTTCCGCGCGGGGCCTGGGAAGCCCCCGCGTCGGTACTTGTCTGCAGGTTCAAGTCCTATAGCGCTGACGCCCAGCTTCTCCAGCCTGTCGCCGCTGTACCCGCTGCCGTCGTCTCCAAACTCAGTGGGGTCGTCGACGTCCTCTACCAGCTTGGACGACGCCGTCGGTCGCCTATTTACGCGCTATTTGCCTACGTTCTTCGATCTGCTGGAGAAATTCCAGTACCAGAAGGTCTACAGCGTGGATTTACGTTGTGGTATGGCTATTTGGTGGTGATTTAATTTTTTTTATGTCGTTCAGGCACTGTTGATTGTGGAGGAGGACGAGGACACGCAATGGAAGAGCTGGGGCGCGTTTAAAGTCATGCTGAAGCTTGGAGCCTCGTGTGAGAGCACGTACGTCAGTTAAGAGAGCTGTGTCGATGGTTATAAGGCTGATGGAATTGTTGTAGGTACCACCTGGCGAAGTACTTGGAGGCGGAGCTGCTGCAGACGGACACGATCGAGCAAATGTACGACAAGTGGGTCGTACTGATGAACCACTTGGCAGAGGAGCTGAAGCCCATTGTGGAGAGGCAGACGCAGCACTTTTCCACGCCGACTCCGAGTGGCGAGCGCAAGGAAAATGGAAGCCAAGAGGGAGAGGAGGGCAATGAGTTCCAAACAGACCCCATGCTCATGATGGAGATCGCCATGTGTGGCGATATGAGCTACTACGTGGAGTTGCTGGAGCAGGGGGCTGAATTCTTCTCGGTACGCTGGCAGCTTTGTAAATTTGAATGCGATACGAACGACTAACTTACTTTTTTGTGTTTACAGCTTCGTATTCCGATGATACAGATGTATCGTGGTTTGGCACTTTCTACTGTGCCTCGTGACTATCACAGCGTACGATTTGACTACCGGTAGGAAGGCCCCCACCCTGTGCAATGAGACTGATTCTATCGTGCTCTACCATTCAGATGCTGAAACAATTGGAAAACTTACTGCTCCGCTTCGATTCGTTCGACCACCCACTGCTGGAGACGATGAAGCAGTCGGCAATTGAGGAACTCAGTACGGTGCATGCAGCCCTCCAGTGTGAAATCCGAGTGGCAGAATACGACTTCACTCGCTCCATCGTGGCTCTGCATCGGCTTAAAGTTCAGCTTCGATCCTGGAGTGACCATATTGACGCTGTTTCAGACTACCCTCTATTTGAAGGGGGTGCCGTCGATTTTGGAGCTGGTGGCGAAGACGAAGGACTGCTTCTCGATGAATCCGACGATAATTATGGCATCACTTCGGATTCGATGTACTCCAATACGAGCTACCAGTCTTCTTCATCGCTCGTTCGAGGTGGCCACATGCTGAACTCCAGCCAAAGCGGCGAGCCACCTTGTGTAGGTGGAGGTATACCAGGTGGAATTCCATCGTCGCTGGCAGAGTCTCTGGTGTCGTACCGTGGCGGACGATACGTCAATATGGGTGATACGTCCTATGAAATTGCTGACGAAGTGGCCGCGCTGGAGAGACATCAGTCTGGCTTATCTCTCAACAGCAGCTCCAGTCCAGCTTCCTCCGAGACTCACAGTACATTCAGGCGTCTCCTGTCACACAGCAACCTGCTACGTCGGGCATCTGCCTTGCCTATTCGCCGTGGACTCGTTCAGAAGCCTGGTGACCCGTACATCAGCTCAGGTGGAGTGAACTCCTCTATGCCAACGAACACTTTGGAGCAAGCCATCTTGGGTGGAGAGAACGGCACTGGGGGGTCTGGTGCTACTGGTACTTCCCTTGGAACGAGCCAGGGTGCTTTAAATGGTGCAGTTGCTGGAGGCACCACGAATCCAGTGGCAGCTGAAATGATGGCGTCCTCTATGAAGAAGCAGGAACGTGACGATGGTTTCGCACTCCCGGTGTTCCAGTGGTCCAAGCGGTTCTATCGTTCTCTTGTGGCCAAATTCACGCTTTACTTTCACCGCTGGCTGGAACCATTCGAGAAGAAGACAGACTACTTGGCACTTGAACTCTCTCGCTTTATCAAGACGCCGCTCGGGATCTCGTATCTTGGACTGATGGATGTCCTGCTTTCTCGAGGCTGTAAGTGGCTATTCGTTAGGGATATCGCGCTCGACTAACGTGAAAATGTGGTGTGAAATGTGCTGCAGCTTACCGAGGCGATGAGGGCAAGATTCGCATCATGCTTATTCTTGAGACCCAGGCGCTGGAGAACAAGGGTGCGCATTACTATGAGAACGGGTATCGCTGCCCAAGCTCAAGCAACGCTTTGTACACTGCTACCGACCAAGAAAAGCAAGACGAACAGGAAGAGCAGGAAGTGAAGCAGAAGGCTATTGTTGCGGCTGGTTCTGCTAACACCTCCGGAGTCAGTAGCCGCACACATTCACCAGCATCTTCTAGGGGAGGAGGCGCATCGCCGGCTAATGGACGTCGGAGGTCCATTGAACAAGCGAACCACGCGTTGTTTATGCGGGTCGACCGCGAGGAGAATGAAGAGCAGAATGATTTCTCGGAGCTTTGGGGACTTCGTAGCTGGCCGGCGGTCTTTTGCTACCCTGAAGGCTCGTCACTTCCGCTTGATCACTGGCCAAACATCGTCAGCCTCATCATGGACAACCGTTCTTCTCTGGACTCCGTTCGCCCCGTGTACGTTGTTGCTTTGGATTGGAAATTCGTTCATTTGGAAACTCACTGATCTGTTGCTGACCTTTTCTCAGTTTCGTGCATCCCGAACGGCGGCAAAAAGCAACATACCACATTTCAAGGGTGGACGAAGCCATGTACCTCGTGTTACTTGCTGATGGAGTGAAGAAATTCAACGAGAAAGTGGCTCAGGACTTCATGCAAACTGTGACAGAAAACTTGCAGCATTCGGGTGCGTTCGCACCCTGCGTTTTGGCCGCTGCCACGCCTTCTTCGGCCTAGACGTTGCACAGGAAAGCGCATGAGATGGCATTTTGTACTTATCGAGCGATCAAATGCGATGTTTTGCTTCATGGCTGTATTAGTGACACGGATATGTACGGCCCTCTGTATGGTCTGGGCTTTAAAGAATGTAGACGGGTTTGACTTCTGTAGGTAAGAAGACATCTTGGGTGTCGACGCATTTGATCGTGCCATCGGAGCTGCGTTGTGTTAGGACTTCAATGCCCCTCTTGCTGTACACTTGGCCGTTGGGAAGCACGAGAGGTGGGTTGTGCTCGTCCATGACGCTTTGAGTCACGCGGCACACCAGTCGCGAGTGCGGATGATACGCGAACGGAAGGCCTGTGCACAGTTGGCTGCCCACCTCGCTACATGCTGGGCAAATGGGCACTGGAGATTCGGCACGCGTGTATTTCCGCTTCTTGCTGTCGGACGAATCCGCTGCAGTGTCGTTCTTCGATTCTCCGCCCGATCTGAAGATCAACTCGTCGGTCTCACTGCCGCTGTATTCGTTTTCAACATCACCAGCTCCTTCACCTTCCCGGCGTTGTCGCTTGCAGCGTGCTCCACTGTGAGCAAGTCTCGCCTTCAAATTGGCGTCTCGTGTGAGATGACACGCTCGTGTATTCAGGGTAGACAGACCGGCGTGCAGGGCAATACACAGCGAAGGTGGGTCGTGCATCCCATAGACGTCATTAAACGTCTTCCGGAACATTTTCTCCAGCGCCAGCCACCGGTCCATCGCGAACACTTTCTCGTACGCATCGATGCCGCATTTTTCGGGCGACTCGAATGCCAGCGTCGCCATGGCGACCTGCACTTCCCCAATGGCAGCATCACGCAGCGTCTGCTTTTCTGGCTGCATAGCAAGCGGTGTCAGATATGCGCGCGCGTACCGGACAGCTTCTAATGGTTTGTGCGCGCGCACGAACTCGATGAAGTCCTGCAGTCGCAGATGGAACTCTAACGGTGACTGCAATCGTCGCAAGCGCGTGCCATTCTGTGAGCACCAGGTGATCGCCTTGTCTGTGTGATGAGTCTGCAGGTCCTTCAGCACCACTTGACATTCCTCATGAAGATCATGATCCACCAAACCTTGGATGTCTTAACAAAATAAAAAAGTGAGTCGTCTCTAAAAGTGCTGCATATATAAGCTGTACACAGCGCACCCTTCGTGTCTTCAATAATCTTGGCGCTTTCGAGGTATCCTTGGCCCAGTAAGTAGTCAGCGATGAGTCTATCATTGATCGAGGGGTCACCCCCGATCTTTGCTTGTTCCAGCGTCTCCAGGTACCGCGTACGCATGGCGCAGCTCTCCAAGTCGCTCTGCTGCTCGAGCGTCTTGTCCTTAGCACTTTGCTTTAAGTCCCGGAGCTTCTTGGCCAGTTCAGCCAGCGTGTCGATGGCTGCGTCGACGTCCATGCGGTGGCCTGGCTGCTGTCCGTCGCCGTCCAGCGCCTCGATTTGCGCTGTGGTCTGCGCTAGCTCGCGCGTGAGCTGCTTGTGGTACAGACGGAAGCTCTTGCTGGCCCCTTCGTAGGGCACGCGCACGAGCGGGTAACTGAGCTCCATATTGAAAGTAGATTCTTGGTCGTCTGAAGGGATTCTAGAGAAGAGAAAAGCCGTCAAAAGACTTTTCTCCCTGGTTGAAGCTGCCTACATAGAGAAGAACCTACAGGTACAGAGAGAGAGAGAACAACACAGAGGATAGGCTGGGGCTGGGGCTGAGAGAGAAGGCCGACGCTTAACGGAGACGTTGGCACGGCGAAGCTTCTTGCAGAATGACGGCATCTCTTCAGTTTTGTGGACAACCCGACCCGTTTCTTGGTCTCTTATTGGCTGTAATTCGTCATCTGCACATAAGATGTGCATATTCTAAAAGAAGAGGTCTATAAACTATAGGACAAAGGCTAATCATAAGTTATGATCATAAGTTATGCCATCAAAACTTGAAATCGCAGGAAACCACATCGTCATTATGTACCGGAATCCAAATAGGAGGAAGTAAAGTTTTAGCTGTAGGTGCATCGAAGCCAAGTTGTCGAAGAGTTTCAACGATCATGGTCCCATCAATTCCTATCTCAACTGCATGGCAGCAGATGAATTGGCAGTGTCTGCGGAAAGAGCTTAGCACCGCCTACTTGGATCCAATTTAAGGAAGGATACAGTATGTCAGCATAATCAGCATGATCTCCATCGAGTAGTTTGAGAAGCAAAACCGGCAGCTCTATTATCTACAGTCCCGGTACTTAGTAGCCATAAAGGAACTAGCACATAGATTAGCAAAACAAGAAGTCCTATAACTATTAATCAACTCATTTCTTCTCGATGAGCAAATGTTCGGGTGGTCGGCTACACCATTATTAATGGAAGAACTCCATAGTGTACCAAAGTAGAGTTTTTGATAATCCACTCAGGATTTAGGTACTTGCCGTACAAAGAAGCCTGTCTATAATAGACTCTATGGACCGTTTGCAGAAAGCACACAGTGAGCCTTTGTTGGACTTGATAATGCGCCTTATTTCTGCAATGTTCCACAAACAATTATTAAGACTCATTGGTAAATCGTAGACTGCCACAATTAATTCAAATACTTGCCTTGCGGTTGAAGCGCTTGCGAGTAGCCCGCTTCTCGTTCTTGGCATCGACCTTCTGCTGCTCCTCGTACGACAGAGACTCGTACTCCTTCTGCTTCTTCTCGTTCAACTCGGCCTGGCGACGGGAGGCCACCTAATGAAACAGCACGCTAAATGTGAGAAGCTGATCATATGAGTAACAGAATATAGTACATACGTCTTCCTGGGCAGAAGCAAGGGCTTCAGCAGCCTGCTTAATCTTCAAGCGTCTCTTGCTCGCGCTGTGCTTAGCCTGTTCGCAATCAATTGAAAGGTTGGTTCATTGATGACATGCCATGATTGAGTAGGCGGCAAAGACGCACATTGGGCGATAGCTTGATAGTGGCACCGGCCCCGTCAACCAAGGCAAACACGAGCTGGAGCGCCTTCGGGACGTCCAGTTTCTTCGAGCCAGCCTGAAGTTTAAAACGGACCCGCAGAACGTGCTTCTGCGACCTTGGCATGCCACTAAAACGGCGATCATCAACCCAGTCAACAGTTAGTTTGAGTTCAATCAATCAACTCATTACCGCCAGATACTTACACAATCAGTTGCTTGTTCAAGTCGGTAATAATGATGTACTCGAGGAATTCTTCCAACTCATTAAGTGACTGTAGCAAATACATTGAAGCAATCAGCGTGAGATTCAAAAGCAACAGCTAAGAAATAGAAACGGCTTACCGCTTGAATCGAGTGCGTCAGTGCCGCCTTGGGAATCTCAGTGGAGTCGGTAGCAACCCACATCGACTCGGGCACCTCTTTCACCGGGACTTGCTTGGCAACTTCAAGCTAATAACAATTCGAAACGAAATCAGTATTCCCCCATTTCAATACTCACAAAATAGCAGCTGAACGCACCAGCTCCGAGAAAATCTTGGAGAGCGCGTTGAAGCCCAGCTTCTTGCTGATTCCAAGTATGAACGGGTCCACGTCCTCACCATGCAGACCAACGTCGATCGTCTAAATCGCAACGGTTTGGTTAGTATTGAAATCCCCGTATCGTATCAGCAGCACTTCACTCACCAGATAGTCAGACGTCGGGACAATGATGCGGTAAACACGCGAGAAGAGGTCGTGGCGGGATTTCAGCTGCAACCAAGCAAAAAGAGCACTCAACACTCATCGTTCCATAAACATCACCAGACATTGTCGAATTACCTCCAGGTCCGCGACGAAGCGCGTCAAGAAGCGGCGGCCGGTGCAGAAGTACTTAAAGTTGCTACGGCTCTCCTCGATCAGGCCGATGCCGTTCTCCACCGACGATCCCGTGTACGAGAACTGGGTGCGCAGCACAGGCTCTGCTTCCTCCAGCCTGCATAGCGGTAGTTCAATAGATGATGTTTGTCAGACTTGATAACCACCCTCGCTCTGCATTAATCAGCCTCTATCACACCACTTGTCCGCAATCTTGCGGTTCTGCGCCTTGCCGACGAAAAAGAGCAGCAGGAAGAGAATGCCAACACCCCAGCTGCTCGCCTCAGTGACGAAGTAGTCCGCTAACCATTGGCAAAAGGTGTACACATCAGTCGGCAGCTCTTGCAGTCACAGATCAACTGGAACGCACGGTTCTGGAACGGGATGAACTGCTTGGCCAATGTGGCAAAGTCCCGAGCCGGCATCGCACGCGAAGGCGTCGAGGCTGCAGGTTCCTGAGTCTATACAACACAACGATACATCAGTGCATTACCTCTAATAGGGGGCCTTAAGGGGAAACGGAGGCGGCTCTATTTACCTCCACGGTGTCAAATTCATCCGCTTCTTGGGCTAATTAACACGCCAAAACAGGGGAGGGGGCATTAATTAAAGCACTATTAGCAGTAGCAGATGGCTGTAGTGTAGCTCACCGTGCACGAACGCCATGGCCAGCGCTAGCAGCGCCAGAACTCCGACCTTGCGCCAGCACATTCGTCCTAACGTTTTACGTGTCTTTGGTGTTTCGACTATTGACACGCGGTCCCATTGACAAGGTATCAGCTCAAATCGCACTTAGTACAAGGTGCTTCATTAAGTTCGATTCAGAAGGAGGACATTTTCGTAAATATTAGAACCTATAAGTTGAAGTTAGACGTTCATTTTTTTAGAAATGACCATCATTCTCTCATTTACGACGTCATGGAGGTGATCTCCCGCTCTAGGCTCTGTGTGGCCATGGTCTCCTGCTGTAGCCGCTGCTGCAGCTCTCGGTTGCGGCTCATGAGCTTGCGCAGTCGCTCGTGGTCGTCTCGTGCAGAGGAGGAGGACGATACCGACGAACACAGCGAAGACAGCGAGGTTGTCGACATCTTGCGACGCGGTGAACGTGGCAGCGGATTCACCCGCTCCGCATTGCGATGACGCGCTACACCGCGAGGACTCGATGGCTTCGTTGATTGCCACTTACGTGTCTGTCTCGCTAGTGGAGATCCAGGTGTATCTGGAGCGTAGTCTTCCTGGTCATTATTTGGGGGAGAAGCAGGCCTACGACCACGAATACCGGAGCGACTGCGTGGCGGAGACTCACGCTCGGCCTTACCGGTACGGTAGACGACGAAATTGCTGTCGCTACTACAGTCGGCGTCGTACTCGTGTTCCAGCTTCCAAGCGTTTTTGCGCTTAGCTGTCGGTGAAGGAGCTCGAGGCTTCACTTGTGGTGGGTATCCTTGGTCTTGAGGGGCGTCACGTTGTGCCGCTATTGCGTTCTCATTGCGAACAAGCATCCATTCGGAGAAAAGGGAGTTCTGCGCCTGGAGTGAAGCTAGGTCTTCCTGAAGCTCAAGTACGTGCTGCTCTAGTTGTGCTTTCTCGTTTTTAGCACTTTCCAGTCGCACCTTCCAGTCCTTTTCACGGCTAAAATGTTCGTCCTTCAGGTCTCGAATCTAACCAAAGGAAACACGAATTAGCCAGGGTGGAAAAAAAGTCACTGGCACATTTGTACTCACTGCTTGAATGAGCGTCTCGTTGTCCACCTCGGCGTCATGAAGCTGTAGCTTCAGGTTTTCACACTCTTGCGTCACAGTGGACGAGAGCTCCAGCCGACGGACAAGAGCACGGCTACGCTGTTCCAAGGCGGCGTTCACTTCTCCTAGTGTTACTAACTGCTGCTCCAAAGTATCGCGCAAAACTCGGTCTTCCTGCGCTTGATCGTGGATACGCTGCATATTTTCTAATTCGTTTGTGATATCATTCTGAGCTTGCCTTAGATCCGCTTCAAGCTGCCGTCGAGCCTCCTGGGCAGACCGCTGAGCTTCATCCTTCGCCCGACTTTCATCTTCGAGCGTCTTGATACGGGCACGATCACGCTGGGACCGTTCCCGGTACGTTTGAAGCTCTTCCTCCTTGCGTGATAACTCTTCTTCAAGCTCCTCGATCGTGAGCTTAAGCGTTGTCTGAATCTTGTACACTTGCTCCTTATCCCACGCAGACGGACGCTTCAAACTGCTTTCCTGCTGAGAAATTGTCGTTCGGATGCTTGTTTGTGTCTGCTGTTGAGAATTTGTCGTCCGGGTGCTTGCTTGTGCCTGTTGTGTGGGCTGTGCGGCCAACAGAGCACTCTTCTCGCGTTCAAGCTCCAGTGCCTTTGCCACAATCCGTTCGTTCTTCTCTTTTTCAAGCCGCAACTCACGTTTTAACTTTTCCTGAGATTCTTTGAGCTCTCGGACGTAAGCTTGGGTCTCAGCACGGCAGGACGCAACGACAGGCGAGGCTTGTTTATCCAGAAGTGCCTTGAGGCGACGGGCTTCTCGTTCTGCGGCCTCACGGACTTTTGTTTCCTCCTAGAAACAAACCTGAAATCAGCACCCAAGAAACTTAAAAATCCATCAGCTCCTACCTTCACTTTCTCCGTGAGAGCAGCAAACTTTCGGCACAGCACACGTAGTTGCGCTGTTGCCTCAGATGAAGACAAGTTGGGCTTGAGTCCCGCTTTCAGTAAAGCTGCGTTGGACGGTGACTTGCTCTTCACGATAGCTCCTCGATTCTCCAAGAACGCAACCTACAATCCAAGATGTTATCTTCAGAAGATTTCAATGCCGCTGGTAGCAACACAACAGAGTACCGCCGAGTCTGATAGCGAAGCGCATTAGAAAACTGAGGCTAGAGCGGCCTTTTCGTACGAATTTCGGCACTCACCTCGTGTGGACTCCTCGTTCTCTTTATCAAGCTCCGATTCGGGGTGCTTGGTGTCCATGTTGCAGCAATTGTTGCTGTTCACCGGGTTGTCCTGCTACCTTGTGTGTATGGTAGTGAACGGGTTTGTCGAAATAAATGCACAACGGATAACGAAACCGGAGGAATCATGAGCTCATGCAGAGTAAGTTTGCTCTCACCAAAAAAAAGGTGAAACACCTGAGACGTCGAACAAGAAGACCACAGTTGTTCAATCAAAATGGATTCATGTTTAATTAATGCACAGTTTAGTTGGGCGTGTCCATGCCGGCACGAACGCCACCGCGGGCAATGAGGTCGGCGATGTCGTCCTTGTTCGGCAGCTCCGAAGCGCGCACGTCCTGCACGAGGCGCTGCACCTTCTTCTCCTGCTTGAGGTACTGCAGGGCCATGTTGCCCAGGTTGCCTTCCGGTAGGGCCTCCGTGAACTGCAGACCCTCACGGTACACGATCTTGCTGGCCAGGCTCGAAGCCACGATGGAGCGGATGTAAGCCAGAGGCACGTTCTGGTGCACACGGTGCAAGGCCAACTCGCGGAGCTTGGGCGGCAGGTGCTCCTCAATAAGCGTGAACAGGATCTGCTGGTCCTCCTCGCACACGTCGTCGAAGTGAGCCAGCACGGCGTCGTGCACGCGGGTGATGGCGCGACTGATGCGCTCACTGGCGGGCGGCAGGGCCGACGACGGGTCCTTCTTGTACTCGCGGAACAGCAGCTGAGCCTCAACGCGAGCCAGAGCGCGCAGCTTGTCAACCACCTCCATGACCAGCTCGTCCTTGACGGCAAGGAACTCGTCGGTCTCGAGCAGCATGCTGGCGACGATCTCGTACGACGAGCACACGACGCCGCACTTGTTGGCCGAGCTGTCCTTCACGATGACCACGCCGGCGTTGTCGAACAGGAGCTGACGCGCCTCAGGCGTCACGAACAGGTTAGCACCCTCCACAATGAGGCCCGACGACGGCTTGCCATCGGCGTCAAGGTAGTCGCTCCAGTTGTTCTCGTTGATGGTGTTGGGACGGCCGCCAGCGGGGATGAACAGGTCGCTCTTCACACGATTGTGCATCGTGTTACGAGCGCGGATGCCCTCCGCCGTGTTGATGTCGTGCTTGACGCCAGTAGCCGCCGTGATCTTCGAGTCGTCGAAGCTCGACAGAGGCAGGGACTCGTCCACAAGACGCAGCAGCTCGCCCATGTCCAGGCCCTGGGGGTCCTCGATCACACCGGTGCCGTCGCAGATGCCGACAACGCGCAGGTTGGTACCGTACTCGCGGTGCAGGATCTTGATGACATTGCCAGCAACGTCACCATCAGTTCCGCCCGTGATCTTGACGGTGAACGGCTGCTTGGTCGGGTCGATGTTCTGCGAGCGCAGGGCGACGTCAGCGAAGACAGCCACACCCTCACTGGTGACACCGTACACCTTGTGGTTGAAACCGGCGTCGGGCTTGGAGCTGATGAAAGCGCGCGGGACCGGGTAGCCACGGTAGGCGGCACGGTTGGTCATCCAGACAATATCCTCGGGGATAATGTTCTCATCCGGGCCAAGGTAGATCAGCTCGTCCTGGCCGTAGTAGTCCACAACCTTCTCCTTCACAGCCTCGTCCGTAGTGTTCAGGTCAAGCAGCGCGTCCGAGAAGGCCTTCACACTCTTGCGGATGATAAAGTCACGCGGGGCAACGTCACCGATGGGTCCGACGATCGGGTCGCACAGCACCACAGCCTTGGAGCCACCCTCCGGGATGTCCTTGTTCTTAAGCTGCTGAGCAAAGGCAAGGTTGTAAGCCTCGTTGTACTGACGAGCACTCTCAAGAGCGTGGGCGTCCGTGGAGCTGGGGTACACCATACGGAGACCACCGCGAGCAATGTCGCGGAAACGCACGTGGAATCCCTTGAAGCGACGGCCGTAGATGAAGAACACGCCGAACGGGGTGTCGTTGCCCACCGTGCCGTAGCCCATAACCTTCGGGTCCATACGGAGCGACAGAGCGTAGCGTTCACGCACGAACTTGTTGGTGCGCAAAGTGCCGCGCACAGCGTCGGCCATGGTGTTCAGAAGAACAATCGCGTCCTCGTGCTCCACGTTGCGGCGGACGTCCGCCTTAATCTCGTCGACAATGGCATCCTGCTCCGCGTCAGTCAGCGCAGTCTGCTGCGGGTCGAACTTCCTCAAAAAGAAGTCCGAAATACGCGAAGCATACGGCAGGTGCTGGTCGTGCTCGAGCGTCTCCATGATGCGCGTGAGCGAGTACGCGAACGGGTCCTTCTTGGCCAGGACGCCGTGCATCATGTTGCCGTACGCGTAGATCAGCTCGGCACGCGAGATGCCAAGCTCAGGGTGCTGGAGAGTGAGGTTCACCGGGCGGTCGTCGACCCACTTCAGGTACTTGAGGTTGCCCGAAATCTTGGACCACTCGAACTCGAAGTTCTCGCTCAGGGCTTGCTGGCTGGGCTGCACCAGGATGCGGATCATGGCCACGTGGTCGTCGCCGTTGTTGACCACATCCAGGTGAGCACGCACCACGTTGAGGTTGCACAGACCCAGGTAGGTAGCAGCCTTCTGCATGAAGCTCTTGGGGATGACGTTGGACGCCGCGATGGTCAGCATCGTCTGCGGGACGCCGCTGGTGGCGTACTTGTTCTCCTCGCTGCGGGACTCCCAGTTGTGCTCGACGTCCACGACGACGCCCTCCGTGCCAGTCACGCGGTGGAACAACTCCATCTGCTTGGCGAGACGGCGCGGGTTGCTGAACTGCACGTACATGGTGTTGCTGCTGTTAAGGAAGGCGTCCACGGCCTCGGGCTCGAAGTGCGGGCCCGCCACCGGGTAGCACTCGTTGCCGGCGTACTTCCCGGCCTGGATGTCGGCGCAGAACTGCTGGATGGTGGCGCGAGCCAGCTTCTCGTCTTCGGACTTGTTCAGGAACGGCTCCTGCTGTCCGAAGCGGAAGATGTCCAGGCCGAGCGAGTCGTCCAGGGCTGTGAAGATCTTGACACGGGCCAGTGTGGCGCCGTCCACCGTCTGAGGGAGCTGGTCCAGCACGTTGGCCAGGCGTCCGGGGAAGTTGGCTCCCGAACGGAAGTGCGAGAAGATCTTGTGGTCGGGCGAGCGCAGAAGAACCTCCGGCTGCTCGGCGCCCACAAGCGCCGTGATGGCGTTGAGGTGCTGCAGGCGGTCCTCCTCCGCGATGGAGCGGAAGTACGAGGGCGGCATGTTCTCGAGGAACCAGGGCACCGTGTTGCCCGCCGCATTCTTCTGGAACTTGTCGAGAGCACGCAGCATCTCCTCCTCGCCGACCCCGACGTCCGCGTCGCTCTGCGCCGAGAAGGCCCGGCCCAGAGTCGCCGTGATCGGGCGGGTGTGCATGGTCGACTGCGCGCGGCGCAGCGCTCGGAACTGGGAAACTTGCATCATCTTGACGACCGGCTTCCTTCTGCTTGGACTGGGGCAGGCGCTTGTCACGGACGGAACGGAATGAGGAATGAATCTGGGCCCAGCCCGGCGAACACTGACCGGAAGCCGATCGGTACTGTACAGTATCCGTTCAAGAAGCTCGTCCACAACAAGTCACGTTCGGCGGTCTCCGGCCAAATCGTTTGGCATGTGTGACGTGGCGAGGGCGAATAGGTGTGAACTTTTGAACAATTCGGCCAGAAAAGCTGGTCACCGCAAGAGACAAACCCACAATTGCACCGGAAAGTGCCCGCACACTTGAACACGAAAAGCTGTGCAGCACATCTGCCCCAAAGCGACTGGATTCAATTAGCTCCACCCGTCGTGGTGGCACCAGAGCGTCCGAATACCCAACGCTTTACGCTCTCCATGACAAAGGTGCGCTAGGAAGTTGGGGGGGGGGGGCAAATCTTGACGTTAAAACGCCAAGCAGCGACTCGCTAATCGCAAACGGGACGAACTTCGAGCGCAGGCCCCACCTCACAATCCTCTCGGCGCGCTTTAACACACGCGCCGCCTGCACTTGCCGCTTGAACTACGCTTGAACCTGCGCGCGCTTCAACCACGTGTTGGGCATTGCGCAATGGCTGGAGCGGCTTCGTCGACCGATGGAGCGGCCCTCGTTGGCCGAAAGTCGACTCGAGCGTCTGGTTGCCAATAAAATGCGAAGCGGCAGTCGCCGTGCCCAAAACCAGCAACAGACCGTTGCACTCCGCTTGGACGGGGCGTTCGGACATCAGCGTTCCAGATGGCCGACCGGGATGACGCCGCTGCACTGCAGGCCCTCGGCGAATCTGCGTCAGCCACGAGCGCCGCGGACCAGTCCCTGCGCGCGCCGGCAACTGCAACTGCAACTGGAGCCTCCGGATCTGCGGAAGGGCGGACAAGTGGCGTGTTGAAGCTCGCGGATGAAGATTCCAGTGCGGCGGCGCAGAATCTGCCGGGCGAGCCGAGCCGTGATCGGGTTGCAATCCGGCGGGCGTCTTCGGAATCAACGAAGGAGCTGGAGCGAGCTGCTCTCTGCCTTGAGCTCGAACAACTCCGACAAGCGCTGGCAGAGGAAGATGAGGTTGAAGACATCGGCTATGCTGGAGGCGACGTGGCAGCGACGGCAGGCGACGGAGATGCTGATACCGTCGCGTACCGGGTGATTCACGTCGGCGGGGGAACGTATCGCGGTCAAGTTCACGCTTGCGAGCAGGACGAGTGGCAACCTCACGGTCTCGGCGTGGTAACGACGGCAACCGGACACACGTGCTGTGGCCAATGGCGTAACGGGAGGCAGGTGAGCCACGGCACGCGTTACAGTCCCACACTGCAGTACGAAGGCGACTTGACGCCCAGTGCAGCCTGCTATGGCGTGGGGTTTTACACCTTCGGCGCACTCTTCGTCGGCTGCTGGGACAGTCGCGTTGCTGGTTCTGTCGTTCCTCATGGTCTTGGTGCACTTCAGAGCTCGACTTCAACGTCTGTAGACGGATGGTTCCACGGCCTCCGCTGTGCCCACCCGTGCCCATCCGAAACGTGCACCTTCAAGCTGTCCACCGATCTCCGCTCACAGCCTCAGCCGAAGCGTGGCTTAATGCTAGCGGACGAAAAGCTCCAATACTGGCGCCGATACGCCCTTACCCGAGCGTTAAGCACGTGGAGTCGACTCTGTTGCGAGTTCAACACCACACAAGCCAGACGCAGTCGGTTGCTTGCCTTGCACGCTCAAGCACAAGCTCGACTTGCCGAACAGCGTGCAACCAGCGAAGACCTGGAGAGGCTGAAAGCCGCGAAAAGTCAAGACGCCGCTGAGCTGCTGGTTCTGGTGGCCAAATCTCGTGACGCACAGGAGCTGCGCACTCACCGTCGACAGTTATACGCCCAGCGATTAGCCGGCGCCATCAAGCAGCGCGACCTTGCTGGAGCTTGCGTGGCGAAGCAGGGTACTGCGGTGAAAGCCTTGGAGGTTGAACTACAAGGGATCGTAGAGCAGTTAAAAGAGTCTCGACAAGCTCAAGAAGACTGTGCGCAGTATGCGCGTGAGCTGCAACTGCTTAAGCGGCAGATCGAAAACGCCTCCGTCAAGCTCAACGCTGCTCGGTTTGAGAAGCAGCAGTTGGAGATCGTTCAACGAGAGCAGGAGATTCTGTACGACTTGTCTCAACGCAGCGTTCCACTAACGCCCATGAAGAAGACGCCGCGACGGCGAGAAGACAACGACGGCAACAACTCTGTGCCTCAAAGCCGCACACATCCGAGCGAACAGTTCGTCTGTGACGTCCCTGGCTGTCAGTGCGGGATTCCTCGCGACGTCTTCCTGCGCGTAGCCGCAGTCCTGAACGATGAGTGACGAGAATCCTATTGCTGTTGTGTGAATCACACCGTGATGGCTGACGAGCTGATTGTATAACTTATCAACACCAGAAGAAAGCGCCTCAAGCAACAGAGAATTTGAGCGTGACTAAACTGCTCCTTCATGAGACGAGAAGGGGTGTCAGCATACAAACTCAGCAAGGCCCAACTAAACGTCGAACACGGTGCAAACGATGTTGAAGTTATAGTTCCTCCAGATTGATGGGAAAAGGCCCGGTGGTTGGTTTTCTATCGAGAACACCCAATTGCATCTACAGCGATCACTGTCGTCCAATTTCAAAATGGAACTTCCGTCGCTGGAGTTCGTCGCGGAAACTGCGCTACTTGTTTTACAAACGTTGACGTGTTTCTCCAGCTTGTGGGCTTTCGGGTTAACATGCTTCGCTCCGCTGCCTCCAGACAATGACAATAATGACCCGCAAGAACTTAACAATCTGCTTGCACCCCCGAGTTATGTGCGGCGTGTCTCGCTGAGTGTGCTCCAGTGCTTAATATATAGTGTCTTGATGGACCCTGAGGCAACTAGTGGCAGATTTGTCGAGCGATACTCCACTGGAGGGACCAACGAACGAGTTTTTCTCACACTGGCAGAGTTTGTTGCCGGCGTTTTTGCCGGACTTTGGGTTATATTCGAAGTGCAGAACTGGAGATACTTGTCGATTATGGCGCTATGTTTCATGTGGTGCGGGTCGTTGCCGCTTTACTTAGTGCTCAACCGGAAATTGCCCTTCGACCGACAGGTAACGATGTTCAACTCTATTCGGGATGCGATCATTGAATGCAACGGGAAGATGTCAGTGCGTCTCTACTTCACATGGCTCACGGGAGCTCTTATCTTCAGGCTTCTCGACGTGGCTCAGTATTTCCATGGCAGTATTTTCAGCTACCGCGTTTACTTTCAAGTGATGGTCATGATGCTGACGCTGGCATTTGTGGCTTACGGCCGGACTCGTGATCCATTGGTGGCGTTCGTTGCGATGTGGTTCCTCTGTCAGGTTATTAACAGAGAAGATTCCTTCGAAGGAGACGGAGACGCGAAGGAAACGTTCGAGAAGCTGCTGGAAGTAGCCAAAGTGGTGATGCCAGTGTTTCCTTTGGTGATGGTGTTTAACAATGTTCTGGATGGTATAGCGGAAGCTAGGACGAGAACTCGGGTAAGTGCGAATATTGCTCATGTTGCAGGCCTCATCGCACTAACGTTCTTTCGTAGGATGTGCGCATCGTGGCTTTCAGTATCGCAGAGGAACGTACCCGCTATGGATCAGTGTGAAACAGGTTTAGAGAAATACCGTTCATTGAGCCCCAGTTAACTATCCGATTACTGTTTCTTGGAGCCAATTGCCCCGTTGCTCTTTGGATCACCACCAGTGGTTTCTGCGGGCAGACTGTTGCTCTCGTACAGCTTGCTAACATAGTCGATCATGCGTTGTGACTCGTGCTTGATTCTCTCCTCAATGCCAACCAGGGCGTCGTGCAGAGAGGGATCCGTCAGAATGTGGCGCATGTTACCAAGCAGCTCCTCGTCGCGCTTACGTAGCGCAACCAAGCAGTTCCGATCTTCTCCCACATGCGCCTCCAGTTCAGCAGCCTTTTCTTCGAGCTCTTGGGCAACTGTCGACACGCTCAACGCTCGATACGATGCGATCTCGCCACGCACGGGTACCAGCTTGGCCTCGTTCTCCTCCACTCGTGACAGCATGAACTTGACGCACGGCAACTCGCTTTCGAAATAGTTCAACGAAGCTTCAAGTTGCTGCGAGGCACACGCCGTCTGCTTGGCACGCAGCGCATGCACTTGACTGTGCGCGAGCCGCGCCTGACGCACCTCGTTCGCGACTCGACTCACCTCCGCCGTAATGACGCGACGGCGTTGCGCTCTGGAAAACCGTCGCGTCACATGCTGGTGCTCGGCACGGAATCGCGCAGTCTCAGCGATGAAGTGCTCCTCCACCGCCCGAATCTCTTCGTCAGCTTGATGCTGCTCGCCAACCGCGCGCTGCAGCTCTGCCTTCACGGCGCGCAACTGTTCCTCAAGCTCTTCCTGCTTCTGTCTCAGCGTCTGAACCTCCGCACTCGCTGCCGTCTTCTTCTCACGCAACGGATTCAGCTTCGCGTCCTTGCGATCCTGCATCTCCTGCAGCGATTTGGTCACTTCCTGCATCAACTCTTCATCTTCTGCTGTTTGTGCGTCATCTTCTTGACGTTCTTCTTCCTCCGCGTCCTCTTCCACCTCATTCTGCTGCTCGGAGCTGTGCACGCGCTCTTCAACCAACGTCGTAAGCTTCGTCAGGCGCTTTTCATGCAATGACAAGGCGTCACTGCGCAGATCCCGTCGCTGGAACGATTCCCGGATGGTTTGGCCGCTCACAGCTTCATCCGCCTTGGTCACTTGAGCGATTTTAGCCTCCAGGTCCTGCACATCCTTCATCAGCGGCGAATCCAAGTCCACGCCGTGCAGCGAGAGCGCGTGAGCGCGTACCAGTCGGCTTAAGCCGTTGGCAGCACGTTCCGCCTCGGCGTTGACATCCTCCGTGTCCTTGACAGCCCCTTGCAACTGGTCAGTAATCGCTCTCACTGCTGCCACAACGTCCCCGGCCATCCGTCGATGCTGCGTCGTCTCGGAACTGCTCTCCATCGACAAGCAGTTGGCTAGTAGAGCCTCCAGGTTGTCCAGCACAGCAGGCGCAGGTCGGGAGCGCAGTACGTTACTCAGTAGCAACGCCAGCGCGTCGCTCTGGAAGAAGGCGAGGATCGTCTCCGTGTGCACGTACAGTCTGCTCCAGCCCAGAAGCCCCACGAGCGCCGCGTGGGTGTCAGGGATAGCTGCGGCCACCTCCAGTCTCTTGGTTAGAGGCAACTGCGACGTGTTGTCCTCCTGCGGCTCGGAGCTTCCGTTGTTCTCGTGACTGGCCTTGATTTTCTTCTTCTTGCTCTTGCTCTTCTTCTTGGACGACGTGGGCGTGTCACTGACGCTTGCGGTGCTGCTGCTGCCTACGCTGCTACTCTTAGTCAGCGAGCTGAACATGTTTTGGGTCTTGACGGTCTCGTGCGCCAGCATCTCGTCCCTTGTCGTGTACGGGAGCAATTGAGGATTGATCGCGTCCAACACGTGTGGTCCGGTCCGGTCGGGGTGGAGTGTCTTCTAGATTTGCAAGATCGCACGTCGAATCAAGATACGTACCGGTACATCTACACTGTACTGTATCATATCGTCACAAAGAGGAACCACCCAAGTCGCCATTGCAGTGAAGAGCGCGGGCGTGTGTATTGATTGACATGAATAAACTATAGTCCGAGGCTGAAGATCTCGTCGTCGTCGGCCACCGTGACGGCGGAAACGATGCCGTGCACCTTCTTCGTTTCAATCTTGGGCTTCGACTCCGACTCGGTGTCCGATGAGTCGGCCGCCTTCGTCGAAGTGTCTGTCTGTGCCTCGCCGATTTTGGCCGCGGCAGCTCGTAGCGCCGCCTCGTTGTGCTCGCGGGCGGCCTGCTGCACCTGCTCGTCGATGGATGACGCGTCCGTCTTGGCTTCCGTCCCGTCAGGTGCAATGACCGCCGCTGCAGTCACTAGTCCCATAGCCTGCGACTGCGTCACAGGTGCAGCCGCGAGTGAGTCCATCAGGAACGTCGTCTCATCGGCCGCCGTCGCGGCTGTTGCAGCCGCGGCTCTGATGGACGGGTCCAGTTGGTGGCGCGAGCAGAAGCGCGCGAACCAGCCGGGCGACGCCTTAAAGTTGGCCATCTTCTCGTAGTTCTTGGACATGATGACAGCTTGTTGCCGCACGGCCGTGCCCGTGAGCGGCATGAGCTGGTAGGGCTGCGACTCACGCATCCGCACGATCCAATCGTAGAGCTCCTGTTCGAAGGCCGCATTGCGCTTGAATCCGCCGCGCTTACGCTTGTCTCGGTTGTGTTCGTTGCCCATTAAGTAGCGGTTGCGGACGGCGCTCTCCATCTGCTTTAGCTTGCGGATGGCGCCTTCGGACACGCCGTAGCGCTTCGCCAGGTCCACGTTCTTCACTTTTGCCTCGCGCTGTACGATCTCCAGGATCTCCATACGCTCCTGGTCGTTTAGACGGCGTCCAGAGCCACGAGGTCCCATAGTAACAGAGAGATGAAGAGATGAAGAGCTGCCTTGGTCACACTCCTTCGCTTCTCGACCACCGTCGCCGATAATTCCACACTGGCCTCTTTCCTAAGTACGAAACTAATGGCTGCGGGACACACATCTCATGCTAAGTACGAACATAAGTGTATAAGGTGGTACACTGTACCAAGTACACTTTTTTTTAGTCTTTGATGGCGGATGCGGGACGGAGGAAGCAACGCAAGCCGCGCTCGCTGCTGCTGCTGCTCAAGAGCTTCGTGGGTCTACGCGTGCGCATCGACCTGAAGAACGACTCGGTCCTGGAGGGTGTGGTGCAGGAGGTGGTGCAGGACATGGACTTTACGCTCCTAGACGCGTGCGAGACTAAACCCAACGTTAGAACAGTTCATTTAGCTCGCGTTTATTGGTTCTTTTCGTCTCAAATGTTGCTCTCGTTTACAGGGTAATAAATTGATGCTCGACGAGGTGTTCGTCATGGGCAAGACGGTGCTGTACGTGCACATCCCCGACCGTATCAACATCTCGCAACATCTCCAGCAATATGTGAGTTTACTACCGAATCCTTACAGCATTCGAAGATCTCTGATCGATTGTACTGTGAATTTGTAGACTCGCATGATTCGGCAGAGCGCGACGATGTACACACGGGCGAAGCGCACGGCGGGGTCAGGGAGACCAGGACAGTAAAACTGCTGTGGAAAATATGCTTGATATTATACAGGAGGAAGCCGCTGGGACGACGGCGGAACCGGTTTCCTGGTGAACTGTTGCTGCCTGTGCTGAGGAGAATTGCTGGATCCCGTCAGTGCGAACTTGAGGCCGCCACCGAGAGTCTTCTGCAGCTCTGTGAGGCGGTCCTTGAGCTGCAGAATGTGGTCTTTCTGGAACTCGGCCTCCCGCATTTTCTCCTTCCGCTCTCGCATGACCTCACTGCTGACTGCGAGCTTCTTGTTCGCTGCGCTGCTGGCAATCGACACGGTGGACTTGTACTTGGCTTCACGCACCTCCTGCGTCTGCATACGCACGTTGTGGAACTCGCGTCGTAGCTCGTTCACCTGCGTGGTTAGGACCGCGTTTTCACGCTGTAGTCGGTGCAGCTCGCTCTCGCTGATTGCCATCCCTTTCATGATCTTCCGCTTGAGCGACTCCACTTCCTTCTCGAGGTACTCGCGCTGGCGGTTGTACTCAGCCTGCGAGTTGGGCTCTTTCGCGTCAGGCGTGACTCCATCCTCGTATTTTTTGTTCAGCGCCATGACGGCGACCTTGAGCGCCTTCTTGTTATCCAGAAGTTGCGCGCACCCCAGTAAATCTGTCTGCACCTGCCGTACTAACGCTTTCCCCAATGCTACCTGTGCAGCTTGCAAGTTGAGCTCCTTCTGCATGCCGTCCATCTTGAGTCGTAGCTCTCCGATCATTAGGTCTAAAGCAGCGTTGCTCTTGTGATATTGCTCCAACTCGGCGTCCATCTCTTCGATCTGCGTCTTCATATCGGCGATTTCTTGCTCGCGCGGCTCGATCTGGCGCTTGAGCTCCTTGATCTTGTAGTCCAGCACAAACTTGAACTTCTCCAGCTCCTGGTTCTTCTTCTTCAGATCGTAGATGCGCTTCTCCTTGTCTTGGATGGTCTCCTCACGTTCTCGAATCTCCTTCTTGTGGCCTTGGATATCCTTTTCCAGCCCTCGGATATTCTCCGCTAACTCTTTGCCCTTCTCTTCAAGAGATCGGATCTCCTCACGTTGGTCCTCGATGTCCTTCTGTAACGCAGAGAACTTCTTCTTCATGATTCCGTTTTCACCTTTGAGGCGTAGAGTGGCTTCACGCTCATCTGACAACTTGAGCTCATACTTGGTCTTCAGCTCCTCCACTTCAAGCTCTGCATCCTCTTCGAGAGCTTGCTTGAGAGATTCATTTGACGTGATGAGTTCATCCTTGGAGCGAGCACACACAGCTTGCAGTTCCTGCTCATGAGTCACTTTTTGGTCGTATTCTGTCGTCATTTCGGCTAAGAATTGCGTGTGGCTCTCTACAAGTAGATGGTTTTCCTCTTCGAACCGCGTATTCTGCTCGCCACGTGCCTGCTCCAGTGCAGCATAACGCGCTTTCTCAGCCTCCACCTTGGCTTCGTACGTGGTTTTCAGCTCCTGGACTTCACTTCGATGTGTTGCAGCCATTTCGCGCATCTTCTTTTGGTATTCATTCTCCATTTCATTCTTGTCATTCTGCAGGTCGCCACAGCGTTGTCTATCTTGTGTCAACTCGGCCGTGAACTTGTCCGAGACCTCCTTGATCTTCTCCTTGTAGTTCAGATCCTTTAACCGAAGCTGATACTCGTTGTGTAGCGTTAATTCATCCACCTTTGACTTGAGTTCGTTCATGAGACGGTTCTTCTCCTCCAAATCGGACTTGGTTACTAGGATTTCCTCTGCAAACGGCAGTCCCGAACCATTAGCACCGCTACCTCCCCCTCCAGCCATTGTGCTATCACTTCGTGTCTCTCTTGACCCAATTGCGCCACCTCCAGGACCACTGCTAACACCACTTCCACCTCCTTTCCCGATAACATTTTGCGTCTCAAAGATACACAACGAACCATCTTCTCCAGCAGAGAACAGAAACTGGTTGTCGAACGATAGCCGAAGCCGTGACACTGGGAGGTCGTGACAGTGATACTCAGTGTATGACTGGGACACTGAGCCTCCACCTGCAGAAGCAGCTACTAACGGCCCATTCTGGCCTGGGGACAAGATAGAGCCTGGAGAGGTAGACGCTTGCCCATTTCCACTCAGCAAAGCCGGTGTAGGAGGTGGATGGTCTTTCTCTAGCGGCAAACGGTATAGTCTCACCATACCAGGACGACCAGGCTCCACGGATCCGACGAAAAGTACTTGCTGTGAGTTAGCTAGAGCTAAAGGGCCCAATGTAGCTCCACCCCCGCCAGTCCAATGCTCGGTCCGGGCAACACCTGTCGCCATATCAATCTCTTTCAGCATATTGTCGGAACCTGTGACGAACGCTACGTCTCCCTCAGGAGATAAAGCAGCATCAACGTAGGAACAACGCGCTTGCGAATGGCCGTCACCAACTTTCGATGCTCCGCGTAGACTCCACAGCAGCACTGTCCCATCGGCACCACAAGTGAGTAGTCTTCGGTCATCAGGTTTCCACGACAGAGCAGTCACACGGTTTGAATGCCCGCGCAGTACCGCTACTAGTTCACCCGTGTACGTAGCATACACATGAACAACGTTGTTGTTTGCTGCCGCGAAGAATTGACCACCATTCGAAAACCGAACTTCACGACAACCTTTGATGGCAAATTCACGGCAAGAGCGGATGTCGTCCATGAGGACGTTGAGCAACCGAAGCTTGTCAGTGAAACCCACAACAACGTGCAGGCCTGACGGATGAAAGGCCACGCATAAAGCGTCTTCACGGAAGAACTTGAGGATGTCCGTCGACTTGTCCAGGTAATTCCATACTCTCACAGACCGGTCCAACGCACACGTGACGACTAGCGGCTTGCGAATACACGTATCAAGTCCGGTAATATGACAACTCCCGTTACCACTCGGCGCGTGAAAGGCTGTCGAGACGAGCTCGAAATTCATGGCATCTTCTTTGAGAATGTCGGTGCTTGAGAGCGTCAGTGCGTACAGCTGGTTGTTCTCAAGCGAACATACAAGCAGATCTTCACTTGGACTGATAGCCAAGTCCTTGATCGTGCTGGCATCACCTTCGATTCGGAAAGTCTTCGCCTTCTTGTAGTACTCGCGCGACCCACCATCGTCGCTTCGGTCGTAGATGCGTACACAACCGCCAGAACCGCCACACACGAAGCCCTTCGAGTAGCCTAGCAACGAGTTCATAAAGCTGCCGTCGCCCGTCGTTCCAGTTGTCGCCGGCGTCAAGATCTGTCTAAACTCAAACTGCTCAAAGAGCCACAATTCCCCTGAGTCTGCGGACGCCACAACACGATCGTCCGAGACCCAAGCATGTCGTAAGAAGTGCGCAGGCTCTCGCTTCAGCGGCGTCGCCTGGAGTCGAAGCTGTCCGTCTGTAAACCGGAAAAACTTGAGCAGTCCGTTTCCACTCGCACAAATTGTCATAGGGTCAATCGGACTGAAATCCGCTTGATGCACTGCATTGCCTTGCGGCGTCGAGGCTTTCACGCACGCGAGCAGCTTGGTCTTCTCCCACAGCCAAAGCGACAGTATCCAGTCCGGTGCGCCTCCCTGTGTGACGCAGTACTTGCTGTCGCCCGAGAACGCAACCCACACACACGTGTCCGCCTGTCCGTCGCTGAGTGTCAGCGTCTTGCGCCGCCGTAACGTGTTGAGGTCGTGGATGTGCACGACGGCGCGCTCCGCCTGCTCCGCCACGGCCACATAGCGCTTGTTGGGCGCTACGGCGAGCGCAGTAATGCCTCGCCCCGCGGATTCAGCGCCATGCAGGAACTGCTGCTCCTTGGACTCAAGATTGTAGATGATAACGTTGTGGCCGCACGGGTATACGAGTACGCCTTCCTCTGCGAACGCGACGGTGTTGTGTACACTCCCCTTTAGACCGAAGAAGTGGCTGGCAGCAGCTACTGTTAGCCCTAGAACAGAGTATACTGGTAAGCGATGATACCATACCGATGGATAAGCCCCGGCGCGCTGCTGCTGGTGCTGGCGCCGCCCGTCATGGCCGCCCGCGCAGGTTGAAGTGTTCTGCAACGTCGCTTCGAGCGAATAACCGACAACAATATATTGTGGTGTGCACCACACCATTTTACTATTTTAGTGTCCACCACACCAAGTGCCGCCCGCCAGCAGATTTTTCCTCAGCGCTTCCCCTTTGGCGTCCAGTGGCTGTGCGAGAGGCTAAGAGAATCTTAGGACCGCGTGCGAGCAGGTGAGTGTCGGCGCCGCGACGCCCGTGGATGCTGCTCTTGGAGCCGCTCACTAGTCATGTAGCGCTCTGGAGCTTACGCCGGGATAAAATACGCCCGTTCTCCATGCAGTTGCGTTAATTAACGCCCCGCATTTTGATATCACAGACCCCCTTATCGACGTAACCATGCCGGAACTCGTACAGAAGCACCTGGCGGTGCAGGACCTGACCAAGCTTAATATTGAGGAGCTCACCCCGCTTACACCGGAGGTTATCAGTCGTCAGGTGCAGTGATAACCCTGGTGTCTGCATGCTAACAAAAATGACGTTTTCTAATGGGAAGTTATTTACTACAGGCCACGATCAACATCGGAACTATTGGCCACGTCGCCCACGGTAAATCCACAGTGGTGAAGGCCATCTCGGGCGTGCAGACGGTGCGTTTCAAGAACGAGCTGGAGCGTAACATCACCATCAAGCTCGGGTACGCCAACGCCAAGATCTACCGCGCTGAGAACGGCACGGGCATCGGCTGCTACCGCGCGTTCGGCAGCTCCAAGCCTGACCGCTTTGTGGACGAGAACGACGAGAAGACCACGTGGGTGCTGCAGCGTCACGTGTCCTTCGTCGACTGCCCCGGTCACGACATTCTCATGGCTACGATGCTTAACGGAGCCGCCGTCATGGACGCCGCCTTGCTGCTGGTGGCCGGCAATGAAGTGTGCCCGCAGCCGCAGACGTCTGAACACTTGGCCGCTATCGAGATCATGCGTCTTCAGAACATCATCATCCTGCAGAACAAGGTGGATCTGATTAAGGAGGACGCCGCTGTGGCTCAGCACGAGCAGATCAAGAAGTTCGTGGCCGGCACGGTCGCCCACGACGCTCCTATTATCCCGATCTCGGCCGTGCTTAAGTACAACGTGGACGTGGTCTGCGAGTACATCTGCCGCAACATCCCCATCCCCAAGCGTGACTTCACGTCGAAGCCCAAGCTCATTGTCATCCGATCGTTCGATGTCAACAAGCCCGGTGAGGATGTTGAGAACCTGAAGGGTGGTGTCGCTGGTGGCTCCATCCTTGAGGGTGTGCTGCGTGTGGGCGACGAGATCGAGGTGCGCCCCGGTATCGTCAGCAAGGACGAGGAGGGCAAGATGACGTGTGTGCCTATTTTCTCGCGGATTGTGTCGCTGTACGCGGAGAAGAACGACCTGCAGTTCGCCGTCCCCGGCGGTCTGATCGGTGTAGGAACACACATTGACCCTACGCTCACGCGTTCGGATCGTCTGGTGGGTCAGGTGCTGGGTCTGAAGGGCAGCCTGCCGCACGTGTTCACGGAGCTCGAAATTAACTTCTACTTGCTGAAGCGTCTGCTGGGTGTGAAGACTCAGGAGGGCAGCAAGGCGTCCAAGGTGCAGAAGCTCTCGAAGGCTGAGGTGCTCATGGTCAACATCGGTTCCACGGCCACGGGTGGCAAGGTGCTGGCTGTGAAGCAGGATTTGGCTAAGATTCTGCTCACGGTCCCCGTGTGCACGCAGGAGGGAGAGAAGATCGCTATCAGTCGCCGAATTGACAAGCACTGGCGCCTTATCGGTTGGGGCCAGATCCGCCGTGGCAGCCGGATCGAGATCGCCGACTCCGAATAGATACATATCGCGTCCAGCCCATCTCGTGTTGCAGCAGCGAAGAGTAAGTCATCGAGCGCGCCAGAGGAAGGAAGCAAGGAAAGGGTCAGATGGAGATGGAGGAGCGAATAGCGGGGTCTGGAGCTCGTGTAGTAATGGTAATTCCAGTCTCAAGCAGTTTGTTCCCTTCGTTTCATGATTTTGACGCAGAAAAGAAGTCGTGAACTCATGCAAAGCAAATTGCCTTTGTTTTTATCTAGCACGGGACGGAAATGGTCTACCTGACACTGCCTATCCGTATCCCGTCATCCTACTGCTGCAACGACCTTACTGAGCGTAGACGTAGATGGCGGGCTTGCCCGGTGACGCCGTCTCCATCTTCCTCGCATCGGAGTTCGGAATCTCCTCACCCACGTAGTAGAACTGCAAAGAGCAAAACCAGCCAAACCGCGTTAGAAACACATCAACAACATGCCACATTGTTGCAAGCATCTTACGTCAATGTCCTGGAGATCAAGCGACCGGCAGAGGTACAGCTTGTTAGAGGTAAGCACACTCTTCTGGTCGTACGGCATCCTGTCAAGAAATAAAAACATTGTCAGCAAAGAATTCGATGGGTAAACAGAAGCTGTAATAGCCGTACCTCAGCTCCAGAGCCTCACGGCCACGCAGCTCAGCTTCCGCCTTGATGAAGGCAGCAAACTGCATCACATTCTTCGTGAGCTTCTTCAGCGAGTCGTCCTTGGTGATCTCACCCTTGAGCTGCTTCATGAAGTCAGCAGGGAACTGCTTCGTCGCGTCATCGAACACACCGTCCATGAACACGAGAACCTTCTGCTGCCACTCAGGGAACTCCGTAGTAAGGTACACCTGGGCGTGCGTAGGCTTCTTGGCAGGCTCAGCCGGGGCGGCTCCCTTCTTGCCCTTCTTCTTGCTGCCGCTCTTGGTGAGCGCCTCGCGGAAGCTACGCGTCACCTTGTTCAGGAAGTCACCGGCACGCAGAAGTGCGTGGTCGACCTCCTCGGCCACTGGCCAGGGAGCCACGGACACGAAGCCTTCCTTGCCAATAGCAGTCCACATGTACTCGCAGAAGTGCGGGCAGATAGGGGAGAAGATGACGAGCTGCGACTCGATGAAGCGCATGATGACGTCGTGATGCATCGGCACCTCGCTGCGGGAGCAGATGTCACGGTACGAGTCACGAGCGATCTGGTACTCGAAGAAGCCCGAGTGGAGACCCTCACGCCACTGCAGACGCTCGTAGAACGAAGCCGTCGTGGTGATCAGGTTGTTCATCTGGTTCAAGAACACCTTGTCGTTGAAGTTGAGCTCGCCCGTGCGCAGCGAAGCCTTGTCCTCCACGGTGCGCTTGATCCACTCCTCCTCGGTGGTAAGACGCAGGATGGCCATGCGGCACGTGTCCAGAGCGTAGTTGGCGTCGTCCATGCCATCACCAGCGTCAGCGCAAGCGAAACGAGTGGCATCAGCACCGAACTCAGCAGCGCAATCCTTGAGCGTCAGGAAGTTACCCAGGGACTTGGACATCTTCTTGCCGTCCACCTGCACGTGTCCGTTCGTGAAGAAGCCACGCGGCCACTTGGACGGGTCGTCACGCCAGATCTCAGCGTGGTTGTATAGGCACATCGTCAAGTGGTTGCGGATCAGGTCCTTGCCCGAAGCGCGGACGTCAACGGGGTACCAGTACTCGAACTCATTCCGGAGCTGCTTCAGCACGTCCAGCGGGATCGTGGACTCCGTGGGAGGCGACGCCTTCAGGAAGATGTAGTCAAACACTTCCTTGGTCATCTGCTCGGGCTTAATGCCGTGCGGGCCAAGCTTCGAGCCGTCCAGGTTGGCCTGAAGGTGGTGCGCGATGGTGTAGTAAGCCATGTAAATGGTCGAATCGGTAAGCGACTCCACCACGAACTCGGGGTCCCACGGGAGACGCGTTCCTAGGCCGGACTGGCGGCACGGCGCCCACTCCTTCAGCCACCCCAGGGTAGACTTGTATTCGCCAAGAGCCACCGGGTTGAAGGCGTCGAAGGTCTTCGGGTCACTGATGTGGTCCATCACGCGCTTCTTCCAGTCCTCAGCGCCGTAGGTCAGGTACCACTGGTCCAGGTGGGCAACCACGCACTCATCGCCACTGCGAGACATCACCAGCGACTCAGGCTCCCAGTACGGGATGCCGTGGCCAGCGTCCAGCAGCTCCTGGCGCATGATGACCTTGGCGTCGCACACCTTCTTGCCCTTCTGCGAACCCACAATGAGGACACCCTCGTAGAAACCCTTGAGGTACACAAGCTCCTTGGCTTTGGCCAGTTTGTCCTTGTCGTTTTGCGACACGATCTTGAGGTCGTTGCAGACCTTCTCAGCAGCCATGTCACCGAAGCCCGGGATCTCGATAATGGGCACGGGCTCGAACGGCAACACCATGTGGTCCTGAATGCCGTACTTCTCACGCAGAGCAGCCTTCTGTTTCAAGTCACGGAAGGCGGCGAAGTCATCCGGCGAGTCCGACGGCACACTCATGACCACACCCGTACCCTTGCCCATGGAGATGGTGAGCAGCGGCAGCGTGTAGATGGTGTCGTACGGCGCGTTGGGCGACGACAGCGGCAGGCCAAGCAGGTCCCACCCCTTCATCTCGAGCAGGCACTCCTCCTTACCCCAGACGCGCGAATACTCCTGGTGAGCCAGGTTACGAGCGGCACGGCGGCTCATGACGAAGACGTCGTTGTCGTCGTTGATGAGGAAGGCGCCGTAGTCGCCCTCGGGCAGCACGAAGCAGTTGGTCTGGCCGTACAGCGTCTCGGGACGAAGCGTGGCAGCAGCCAGGTACACCTTCTTGCCAGTCAGAGCGGCGAGCTTCTCCGGGAACGGCTCCTGCACGCGCAGCTTGGCGAGCGTGTACTCCTGGGGGCCGACACCCTCACCAGAGGCACGGTCGTGGTCGGCGCAGCTCTGTCCGTCCAGGATGGAGTAGACGTTGGGGCGCTTGCCACGGACAACGCGGCCGTGCTCGTTGAGCTTGTTGAGCTGCCAGGTAACAAAGGCGTCGTAGAACGGGTTCACGTCCGTGGTGATGAAAGAGCGACGCCAGTCAATGTTCATGCCGAACCGCTTGAGGTCGGCGATGGCATGGGGCGGGAAGTACTTCAACCAGTACATGGGGTCGTGGAACTTGGGGATCTCGTCTTCCGGGATGTGGGAGATCTTGAGGATGTCGTACTGGTGGACTACACCGCCCGTCTTGGCCGCAGCCTTGGATTTCTTACCGTGCGCCTTGTTGAGCGAGCTCTCGGCCGACTTGGCGGCCTTGGGCTTGGCCTCTTCCTCCAGGTCACGGGAGAAGTCCGGCGGGTTGCCGTAATGCTCCAGTTCACGCTTGAGCTTGTTGGCGGCGGCCTGGATGGGCATTCCAGTGCAGTGGAAGCCGAAGGGGAAGATGACGTTCTCGCCCTTGAGACGGTGGTAACGCGAGGCAAACTCCACCTTCATGAGGGTGAAGAGATGACCCACGTGCATGTAGCCGTTCATGTACGGGTACGGGAAAGTGACGAGGTATTTCTCCTTGGTCGGGTCTGGGTCGCACTCGAAGAGCTTGACAGCGTCCCACTTGGCGATGACCTCGTGCTCGATGTCGATCAGGTGGTCGCGGCGAGCCATTTTCTTCACGGGCGCGGCGCCGTCCTCCAGCTGCACATCGTCCATCTTGACCGTCACGTTCTCCATCTCGAGCGGTTCCGTTCCTGCAGGGGGCGCGTGCTTCGCGGCCAGCCAACTGAAAGATTAGTGGGATGAAACAAACACAAATTCCCGTATAAGTACGATTAAGAGATTTTTTTTATCCTGTAGGAATTAATTACTGACGAAATTTATCACCACAACATGCCGTTCACTCCGATCAAAGGTCATCCATCACGAGAAGAATATTCTTCTTCAACAATTATTTGAGGTATTTTTTTTTTAGTTTAGAGAATAGCATATATACTCTTTCTTCAATTTGAGTTTGAGGAAAATTACTGAAGGAGAATGTTTCTTTTGGATTTCTAGCTATTAATAACTGTCGCTACATACAGTTGAACTTCGACGTCTTCAACTGCCACCTTTCGCCACAAATGGGAGCACTGATATCAGAGTGAGTCGCACTTTCTTGTGGTCCTACAAAACACTTTCTTGTGGTCTGTTTGCGCAAATTAAAAAACAAAAACAAACGGGTTTAATTCAAACAAACGCCTTTTTGGCGAAATCGCCCAAAAGTAACGATTTGTGCTTTTTCAAAAAGTACAAATGAATCAAAAGTTCACAATATCGTTATAAAAACAAGAAAATTGATATCCTTGACAGGATAACAAGAATGAGCTCGGACCGGCAAGCCGCACGCATGAAGCGCCGAGCCGAGCGGTTAGTCCCGCCATCACGTGCTCACAGCAGCTCTGTAGGAAGCAGCAGACACAGCTACGCCGTGTCCAGTGACGCGTCCGCTGCTTTCTCTCGCACGCGCGGCTCCAGTCTCCCGACCAGCGACAGCGACAGCCTGCGCCGTCCGCCGACGCACGGCTCCTCATCCGCCACGTCTGTCGCCATGAGTACTCGCCGCGGATCGAGCGCACGAAGCCCTCGAGATATCAATGTACTGGTGGATAAACTGCTGGCGAAGGTGCACGGCGCGCCGTCCGCGATCACCACGCGCCGCACGGTCGTCCGGCTACACGACGCCGCGTCTGGTGCGCCAACGGACGCGTTTTCAGTGCTAGAGAAGATCAAACGGAAAGTCGCAGCGGACGCACAGCTGTACGGCAATCCGCAGGAGACGATCACGAGACTCAACGAGGTCTACTCACGGTTCGTTAAGTTCAAGAACCTGGACAAGAAGACGTACGCAGCATTCGGCACTTTATTACGGCCTATCAGCACTGTATTCTGACTAGTGTTCCTTGTGTTTTAGTGAAGCGCTGCTGCTGCTCTATGGTCTGATGGATACAGCTCCACCGCCGCGCAGTGAAGAAGGAGATAGCCGTCCGGATGTTGCAGCGATGGAGATGGACAATTTTCCGGCACGCGGATCGACACCGGGAAGTTTGGAGAGTTCCGTGTCAGAGAAGAACGGGGACGTGGCAACACACCATCGCTCACAGTCGATGCCCGCAGTGTCGGAGAACTTTGCAGGACAGAGCGCGGCTGAGCACTCGAGGACGGACCTGGATTCGCTGGAAGACTCGTTCAAGTTTGCAGTGGGCATTGCGCCGACGCAAAAGGCCAGTCGAGTGAAAAGTAGTCCACAGACGCATTCCGCATCAACTATGTCCGGAACCGTGGGTGCCGTAGCTGGACGATCGTCCTTCGACGTGCCGGAGGAGGTCCTTCTGCGTGACGTCTTGTACGCGCTGCAAGCAATTGAATCGCGCTACTTGTACTTTGATGACGCGGCCGACCGCTTTCAGATCACTCGCAGCGTGGGGGTTCCAACACGTGAGTGGGGGCTGAACGTTCTGGTTCTGTGGCTTTTTAACGACTGACGCTTTTCTTTCCTTCTACCAGCCATGCGGGAGCTGATCCACATGCTGTGCGACCTGGGATGGATATATCGCAAGATCTCGGAGTACATCAAACAGCATCGTGAAGAGTTGGCGTTTGGCTTGGTTGGTTTTTAGCCGCTGCGTGCTTTTAAATGTTGACATGGCGGACTTACTCGTGGATTTCGCTAATTCTCAGGTGGGACAGAGCTTCTGTCATGTGCTGAACACCGAGCTGGCAAGTTATTTCCGCTTGATCGCCGTACTGGCTGCTCAGATCGACGAGGATGCTGAAGCAAGACAGCCACATGAACGAGGGATAAGCAGCTTGACCTTGCGGACATTGATCGTGTGGCTTCAGGATCCACTAGACCGCATGCGATTAATGGCGCGTCTCATCGACAGGTAGAGCAATGCTTGCTTTTCCCATGTGGTAAAAACAAGTTAAAGTTGAATTAACGCGCGCTGCAGTGTGGAAGGACTTCGTGGTGGTGCCCTCGCGTCCGGCGTTTACTCGCACGTATTGCACGGCGACCCAGAGGTGTCCAAGTTTGTCGAGAAAGTACTGAAGCAAATCGCGGCCCCAGTTGTTCGGATGATTAAGCGGTGGGTTTTTGAAGGGGAACTGGAAGACGTGCATGTAAGTGAAGCTTTGAGTTATATCTGAGTGGCCCATTTCTCAGTGTTGATTCCCTCTTCCTTGACTTGACAGGGAGAGTTTTTCGTTGTGGCGGATCCTACTGTGAGCGATGACCAATTTTGGGCCAAGAAATACACTCTGAACTTGAAGATGCTGCCAAGATTCATCTCGATGTACGTTTGCCTTTTCATGAGTCATGAATCATGACTTTTCCTTAGGTATCCGTTTGAATCTGATTATTTTGCTTGGTTGTGAGTAGTGAGCTCGCGAAGAAGATTCTTGTCATTGGAAAGAGCATCAACTTCATTCGCCAGTGCTGTGGAAATGCTGATGTAAATGTCTTGAACAGTTGATAACTTGCCTCGCCACGGTCACTGACATCTTGCTGGTTTCAATGTAGTGGGTCATGGATGCTGGGCAGGAGACTGTCGTGGTGGGAATGGAAACGGGCAACGACGGCGCCTATTTCGCAGAGCTGAAGCGTCTCGAAACAGTGATCGAGAATGTGTCGAACTCAACCAACGAGTACTTGATCCGCACGCTGACGGAGAAATACCGATTACTGGATCACTGTCAAGCGTTGAAACGCTACTTATTGCTAGGACAGGTATGGGATATTGCTGCTGAAGAGGCCAATTACGGGAGATTAACGCGTTATCCAATTGCGGGCTTGTAGGGCGACTTCATCCAGTATTTAATGGATCTCTTGGGGCCCGAGTTGTCCAAGCGAGGGTCGCAGGTGTACCGCCATACGCTCACAAACGTGCTGGAAACCGCACTAAATGCTTCTAACGCAAAGTTTGAGGTTTGTACGCTGCAATTTTCCTGAAAAAATAGTGTCGAACTGATCGTCAATGTTTAACTTTAGTCGACGGACATTCTTGGACGCTTGGATGTCGAGCTGCTTCAAGGATCTTCGGGTGCGTGTACTACTCTTTATCGTTTGAGGCATCTTTTAATTCCAATCGCTGCGATTCACAGCGGACACTGGGTGGGATATCTTCTGCTTGCACTACAACCTCCAAGCGCCGGTGAACAGTGTCATCCCTGCGTCTTCAATGCTCCAGTATCAGCAAATCTTTGACTTTTTGTGGCGAATGAAACGCGTGGAGCATTCGCTTTCTGCGTCATGGACAAAGGACATGAATCTTGGCCACGAAGTTCAGGTAAGACACCCCTTATGTACCTGTAGTTCCCAGAGTATTCTAACCTGCGTGGTTCTAGGGATGTGTGCCGGGAATCCGACCTGTTTTGCACAGAAGTCAGCTCGTGCGGTCTGAGATGATCCACTTTATAACGAACCTCCTGAACTACATGATGTTTGAGGTGAGGCATTGCACAGCTACCGCCAAATGCAACTCTGGCTCTTACCTTGTCCTTGCTATTAGGTTTTGGAGACGGCGTGGCATCAGTTGGTGAAGGATCTGAACGCTGCGAAGGATTTGGATGGACTCATCGAAAGCCACGCAGCGTACATTGCCTCCATCAAGAAAAATGTACGCGCATTAGGCTATCAGTTTACTTGAATGTGCTAACTCCAAAACAACGGGTGTCTGCGGCAGGGATTCATGATGAAGGATTCAGGTGAGCTGTTGAAGCAGCTGAAGCTTATCTTCGCAACGATCATCAGGTTCTGCAAGGCGCAGGAGAACTTGTACACGACGGCGATGCACGAAAAGCATGTGGAAGAAAGGCGGCAGCAGCTGATTCAACGTCAAGAGCTAGATGTGCGTTCAGTAGGTCCTTGCACGGAGTGAGCGTGGCCTAATTTTTAAATGCGCAGGGTTCTTGGGGGATACCAGAGGAAGAAGACTACAACATGCGGTCAGAGCGAGACACATTCGGAACTAACTCGAAGATCCTCCGCCAGATTGAAGAAATCTCCGAAGACTTCAGTAACCAGTTCCTGGAGCTCTTAGAGATCGTCAAGCAGAACTCAATTCGGTACGAAGACTGTTGGTTCTCGCACGAATCCCTCGTTTGTTCTGACTGTGGACGTGTGTTGATGTGCAGTGGGTCGCAGAGTTTATCCTTCCTCATGTCCCGCTTTGACTTCAACGAGTTTTATCTCAAGAAGACTGCTCCTCCCATGGAAGCAGACGAATAAACAGTTAGAGGTGAGGCCATTTGATGACATGAAACGTTGTAAGCCGGATTGTCATGTTTCCCATTAGTTATTGTGACCTTTATAGGTGGCGAGTTAATCCAGAAGATCTCGTAAGAAGTAGCAGAGCTCGTTGTCCGCGATGTTTGCCCCTTTGTTGATGGAAAACAGGTCTTCCAAGCGCCGAACGGCCTCCAACGTGCACTCGATGGATATCGGGTTCCCAAACCTATCTAGCAAGTTGCCTGTATCTCGACCTTCTTCTTCACTTACGTGCAGGCGGAAGAGCTGTTGGACTTGCCGCAGCGCCAAGTGGAGCACCGTCGGAAACGAATTACGGTCAATCAGGAGCGAGTCTTCGTCCTCCATTTGTGTCCGCAAGCTGCTTAGTGCTGCTTTCAAGTGCTGTACGGACCGCCGATCGAGGTCGCAACGCTTACTCAGCAAAGGGGAAGACGCGAACTTCTCCATCCGGATCGTGGCTTCGTCATTTTCTGCAGCGGGTGAGCCCTCCACAATGGACACTTTCGTTGTTCCGAGCGTGAAGTAAAACGTGAATTTGGAGTTGGTGGGATCTTCCGATACTGTTGCGAGTGCTGGAGCGAGATCTTGTCCCCACAGAGCGCATACCAGGCCTGCGCGGATCTCAGGATCAGTGGATGGAACGGGAGACAAGGCCGTCAAGCAGGCCAGGCGGCCGTACGATGAGTGATGAAGCACCAAGAAGGAGTGAAGAAGCGCACATGTGTCCTGGAGTTCTGTCGTGCAGACTGGGAGAACGTGCTGCATCCGAAGCAGCCGCACGAAGAAATTGACGAGTGAACTCACGTCCGGAGCTTTCGAGTTCGAGTTCGGTGGAATACCGGTAGTGGAGCTATCTTCTTTCGTCTCGGACTGCGCATTGATGGAGATACAGACAGATGCCGGCAGTTTATCAATGGAGGAAACCGATCCGTTCTGCAGCTCCAGCGAGTCGAACAGCACAGACTCGTGTTTTTGAACCTCCAAGGCCAGATTCAAGTAGTGGAAAGCTGCTTGAACGTGCGCGTCCTCGCTGCCTGGAAGGAGTTTTTGACCGAAGAGATCAACAAGCTCAATCAGCGCACAGCGGACGACCTGACGATCGTATCCTCCGTCAAGTGACGCCTTGATGCATCCGGTGAAAGCCTCGGCGCAGTCTTCAAATCGCTTTTGCAGCAATGGCGGTGTGGAGTTGGTATCTCTCGTGGTCTTGGCAAGCAGAACTCCTTTCTGAAGCAGAAGGCGTGCTTTAGTTGCGGCCATTCGCTTAGTGGTGTGTTCAAGAGCTCGAAGACCGTCGTTAACGCTCGCAAGTGCACGCTCTTGACGTACATTGGGGTTCTTGTGCTCAAGGTCGAGCGGGAGCTCCAGCAGCACTTGGGTTAAGTCAGCGTGAACCTGCACGAACTCTGGAACTGCTGGTCGATACAAATTGAGTCTCTTCTCCTGATCGGACGGTGAAGAGCACACGCCTATCCATCCATCATGTTCCAGCAAGGCATCCAGCACACGTTTCGCTTCTTCTTCGTAGTCGCAAACTGCTTTCAACGCGGATTGAGATGTCACTAGCGCTTTAGAGCGAAGGATCGAGCTTAAAGTCTGGATCGTGCGGACGTACGCGAGTGACGCCGTCGTGTGAGTTGCCAGAGCATCCTCTCGCAAGGCGAAGAGTTCATGCTCGCTCTTCTCTCGCTCGCCAAGGAAGACGGCAGCCTGCAGCCTTTGCATCTCCAATTGTTGTCGAAGATGCTCTTCTCCCGTGACTCTCGTCTCCTCAATAGCCAGCTGCGCAGTCTCAAGTGCAGAACGGTAGTGGGTCTGCGCAAGACAACAAGCCACGAGTTGGACTCGACACTGGGCGAGGAACGTGCCGCGAGAAAGAATCAGCGAGAACTTGAGCTTCTGGTCCAGCTCCAGTCGCACTTCAAGCGGAATCAAGTTTATCTCTGCGATGGCGTCCATGCTGCTGGCCTTGGACGCGTTCCAATCGCCTTCGAAGAACGCGAGATAGCTCAACTGCAGGTGGAAATGGGCGCGAACGCGATGAACTTGAAGCTCTTCCCACGTTCGCGTTGAATCCTCCACAGTCTCACTCGGTTGCACGAGCATCAACAGCGTTTGAGCCATTTTCTTAGCGGCCGAACGCACGATCGCTGTATCTCGATCGTATCTGCTTTCATGGCGCGATAACGCGACGACAAAATGGAGAATTGACGCCAGGATGTGAACCACAAGCGCGTGGGGGTGACTCTTCTCCAGATCAACTTGAACTTGCTCCACCTTGAGGGAGAGCAACCAGTCCAAGGCCGGTCGGTTGCTCTCGTCCAGAAGAGGTTTCCCGTCGTGGAAAGCTACAGTTTCCAGCTCCACGTCACGAAGTAGACTCTCAAGTACTTTGAAG